>JAPZAG010000302.1:0-25000 GCA_027475135.1 Bactrocera correcta | reverse complement strand
TCCACCCTGTGGCAACACCGAGCACAGCTTCGTCGCCCCGCAACCAGCCATTGTGGCAGTGATGTGGCAGCATGGCAGCAACACCGCCCTGCCAGCGATTATGTTTGCTAAGGATTAGATTTACCGGTGTTGCTGTACGCTTAGCAACAACAGCAGCAAAGAAACTCTCCTCCATCACTGTCGTTTGGCGTAGAAAGCTTAGAAGTACAGGAGCAGTCGAGCAGCAGATGTGGGGACCAAGTTGCCGTGGCACACTAATCCACCAAACGAACTTGGAGTTAAGTTGATTTAGTGTGTCACGTGGCGTAGCTGTAAATTGGACGCCACTTACAACAGCACATCGCGAGACGTAACTTTCCAGGTTAGTGGCATAATGTCGCAGCGATTGAACCTTTTTAAGTGCTGCGATAGGATTTGATTTCGTTCTGCTATGGCTGCGGGAAGAACTGTGTGACCGCGGCTGTTGCAATGCCTTGTTAGGGGCATATACACAGGCGATGACGTGGAAGACTTTAATGTCAGGTAGCAAGCATTTCAAATAGATCGCTGCTGCGTTCTTTTTATGAATTAGTGTTTGCTCCTTTTTCCTTGGCTGCTTGTCGTTGAGCGTTTTAAAATCTTCGCGTTTTCCTCATTTTACGACATTTTCTAACGCAACATTTTTGAGAGTACGAAAAAATAGGAATTAATTGAAAAACCTCAAGTATCCTTAACTGTAACAATTGTTTTCTCGCTTCTGGCCAGAAGAGATGTCACAAAATTTCCAAGGATTTAATGAGGAGTGACTTGTACAGTATTATCTTTGTTAATCGAGAGAAGACTTTACTTCTCAATTGCCTACTCAGTTCGAAGTAGCACCTGTTGGCAAGAGTTATCCTGCGTTGGATTTCTAGGCTGACATTGTTGGTGGTGTTTACGCTGGTTCCAATATAGACGAAATTATCTACAACTTCAAAGTTATGACTGTCAACAGTGATGTGAGTGCGAAGTCGCGAGTACGACGACTGTTTCACTGCCAGACCCATTCGTTCTGCTTCCTTTTCCAGTCTGGAGAAAGCAGAACTAACGGCGCGGGTGTTGAGGCCGATGATATCAATATCATCGGCATACGCCAGCAACTGTACGCTCTTATAAAAGATTGTACCTGCTCGATTAAGTTCCGCAGCTCGAATAATTTTCTCCAGCAGCAAATTGAACAAGTCGCACGATAGAGAGTTGCCTTGTCTGAAACCTTGTTTGGTATCGAACGGCTCGGAAAGGTCCTTCCCGATCCGGAGCTTTTGGTGCTACTCAACGTCAGCTTACACAGCCGTATTAGTTTTGGGGATACTAAATTCAGACATCACGACATAAAGGCAGCTTATTTGCTGCGAAAGCTGCTTAGAAATCGACAAAGAGGTAGTGTGTGTCGATTCTCCTTTCACGGGTCTTTTCCAAGATTTGGCGCATAGTGAATATCTGGTCGGTTGTTGATTTGCCAGGTCTAAAGCCACACTGATAAGGTCCAATCAGTTTGTTGACGGTGGGCTTTAATCTTTCACACAATACGCTTGATAGAACCTTGTACACGATGATGAGGAGGCTTATCCCACAGTAATTGGCGCAGGGGTCCCTTTTTTTAAGGATTGGGCATAGCACACTTAAATTCCAATCGTTGGGCATGCTTTCGTCCGACCATATTTTATAAAGAAGCTGATGCATGCTCCTTATCAGTTCTTCGCCGCCGTGTTTGAATAGCTCGGCCGGCAATCCGTCGGCCCCTGTCGCTTTGTTGTTCTTCAGGCGGGCAATTGCTATTCAAACTTCTTCATGGTCGGGCAATGGAACGTCTGCTCCATCGGCATCGATTGGGTAATCGGGTTCGCCTTCTCGTGGCGTTGTACGTTCAGTGCCATTCAGCAGGCTGGAGAAGTGTTCCCTCCATAATTTAAGTATGCTTTGGGCATCGGTGACTAGATCACCTTTGGGGGTTCTACAAGAGTATGCTCCGGTCTTGAATCCTTCTGTAAGTCGCCTCATCTTTTCGTAGAATTTTCGAGCATTACCCCTGTCGGCCAGCTTATCAAGCTCTTCGTACTCACGCATTTCGGCCTCTTTCTTTTTCTGTCTACAAGTACGTCTCGCTTCCCTCTTCTACTCTCGGTATCTATCCCATCCCGCACGTGTTGTGGTCGATCGTAACGTTGCGAGGTAGGCAGCCTGTTTTCTCTCCGCTGCGACACGGCACTCCTCGTCGTACCAGCTGTTCCTTTGCACTTTCCGAAAACCAATGGTTTCGGTTGCAGCTGTACGTAAGGATTTTGAAATGCCGTCCCACAGTTCCCTTATACCGAGTTGTTGACGAGTGCTCTCAGAGAGCAGGAGTGCAAGCCGAGTAGAAAATCGTTCGGCTGTCTGTTGTGATTGCAGCTTCTCGACGTCGAACCTTCCTTGTGTTTGTTGACGTGCGTTTTTTGCTGCGCAGAGGCGGGTGCGAATTTTGGCTGCAACAATATAGTGGTCCGAGTCGATGTTAGGACCTCGGAGTGCACGCACATCTAAA
Organism: Bactrocera correcta; assembly: GCA_027475135.1. NCBI lineage: Eukaryota > Metazoa > Arthropoda > Insecta > Diptera > Tephritidae > Bactrocera > Bactrocera correcta. The sequence goes on along the minus strand of JAPZAG010000302.1, from coordinate 22,458 downwards.
ACACTGGAGACGTGTCTTCCGTCTATCACAACATGATCGATCTGGTTGGTGGTTTTTCGATCCGGAGACAGCCAGGTAGCTTGATGTATCTTCTTATGCTGGAATCTAGTACTACAGATAACCATATTTCGGGCCCCGGCGAAGTCGATCAGCCTCAACCCATTTGGGGATGTTTCCTCGTGGAGACTGGATTTACCGACCCTAGTGCCAAAAATACCTTCTTTGCTCACCCTGGCGTTAAAGTCGCCAAGCACGATTTTGACATCGTAGCGGGGGCATCTCTCATAAGTGCGCTCCAAGCACTCATAAAAGGCATCTTTGGTCACATCGTCCTTCTCTTTCGTCGGGGCGTGGACGCATATCAGCGATATGTTGAAGAACCTCGCTTTGATGCGGATTGTGGCTAGACTTTCATTCATAGAAGTGACGGAGTGTCTCTCCCACCACGAATCCAACACCAAACTTGCGCTCCTTTATATGGCCACTGTAGTAAATACCACAAGGACCTACTTGTCTCTGTCCTTGTCTCGTCCATCGCATTTCTTGGACGGCGGTGATGTCAGCCTTTATTTTCACAAGGACATCAACCAGCTGGGCAGCGGCACTTTCCCAATTAAGGGACCGGACATTCCAGGTGCATGTCCTCAAATCATAGTCCTTAATTCGTTTGCCATGGTCGTCATCAAAAGATGGGTCACTTATCCGAGGCTTGTTGTCCCAAACCCAGCGCACAAAGCTAAGTAGGGGATATTTCGCCTTCTCACTTTAGATCGCCTTCAAACGGATGTTCTTAGGCTACCCAGAGGATACTTGGTCAAAGACCGGAAGTCGTGAGCTGCTTGAGTCATATGTAAAATAATCGTTTCTGGCCACTCCCAAGTGAATGGCGATCAGAGAACTTTCCTCACTTGCGTGAACTTCTACACATGACTCAATCCTCCTACATTAATAAGGTAAAAATCGAAAAACTATTCAAAATTTTAATTTATTTCAAAATGGCGTTTTCCAGCAAAAGATATTTTTATGAAAACTTTTACAGTTCCGAATGGTTTAAATAATAGAAAATATTATCAAAAATGTTATTTCTTAGATCCTTACCTGACAAACACATTGAAGCAGGTGTGCTGCCAGTCGATCGATCCTCGGAGAAATTTTGCTTACTGACTCTTAAAAAAGTTGGACAGGAAGTTTGCGGTAAGCAGCTCTCTGTTAATCTTAGCTTTATAGTATCAACCCACTGTAGTATTTTTAATGCAGATGTGGCTCCTATTAAGGTAGTATTAGACGTACTGCTACGATATACAACATTTCTCAGTGAGGTGTACACTCACTGCGAAAAAAGAGCGGCAATAATAGCGCTGAACCCGCTAATTCTGCTTTCAAAGTTAGTCAATGAGTGTCTTATCACTAGAAATAGTATCAAATTACAACGGAATCGCTGGTAACTGCAGAGTCGATGAGCTAGCAATAGCGGCCACTTTTTCCTTGCTCACATCCATTGGCATCTAATGAGTTAGCATTAGCTATGGACCTCGGGTGCGCTTAACAGGCGTTGGTCGACGATAATCTTCTGGGCAGTTGACGGAAAAGATCTTCTGAACGACTTGCTCTTAGCAAAGCTTATTTTTCCGGAATCTTCAGGAATCATCGTTCAAAAGTCTTGGATACAAATTGTCAAAGTTGTAAGGAGAAAAGTCAAGGTGAGGACCTTCTTTTTTAAGATTTTGAAACAACTCAGCAGTCTTACATTCGGCGAATCAGGAGACATAGCCGACAATAGTCGCCTCAACAGATTTGCCAAAGGCTCAAAACGCTTTTTAGACTTTTAAAGAGTCTTACGATCGATTATATAAGAGTTTTAGGTACCACAACGTACCGACGTTCTAACCTGTTCGAGTAAGATTCCTGTTAGGATCGATCCCAAAATATAAACCGAAGAAAGCGTTTTGAGAAAAAGGCATTCAACTTATATACGAATTATCGGAATTATATTCTCAAACATGTATGAGTAACTCATTATTTACGGCACAACAAAACTCGATTTTGTTGGTTGGAAATTCACACGTAAATATAACCGCTTAAAAGCATTAAAAATTTAAATATATTTGTCGAACTTACCGTTTGATGTACTCACATTCAATTTCTATCCCATCATCATTCATTTCTTTAACGCATTACCTTGTCATATTTCAAGTTCTGTCGCAAAGTAATATTTCATTGAGACGCTCACATTTCCCAAAAACAATGAGACACCCGTTCTTTTGCGTAAACCCTTTCTTCCCACAAACAGCTACTTAACCCTATGAACATACATATAAACTCGTCTATAAACGTCAGAAAAAAAACTTCTGCTTCCTTGCCCTTCCCAACATATGTGTGCTAAGTGAAAGTATGTCACGCTTAAGTGCCGCGATCTTCATTAATCATCATGCGTCTTGAGACAGGTGGCAAGCAGTTGAGTGCGGCGCGTCAGGCAAATAGTGCAAATGCCTTTGGTGGGCGTATTACTGTAGTCTCGAGGGAGCATTTGCTAAGTAGCACAAAACCGATTTGTTCACCTGTGAAATAATCCAAATCAGCGACGCAAATGAAATGTGGCAAACGCAGAAAGACTGAAAGGTAGAACAGCAGAAGAATAAACGACAGAGTAGGATCACAAAAAAATTAATGAAAATGATTTTTCTCAGACGCGCAGAAATATGATTTTTATACCTACTTATACCTTTATAGGGTGTGTATTCGATTAGACTGAAATTTTAGAGGAAATTTTCCCAAACACGCAGCAGCTTACTAAGCTCTAAAAATACAGTGACCTGAGCGGTGAAAATTTAGCCTACAAAAACAAAAAAACTGAAAACACCGATCTTCTTTAACCCGTCTGTGAAGGAAGCTTCCTGGAGGTTTACAAAAAAAACTCATTCATCTTCAACTGCCCTTCCCGGGTCTTGATTTTTCACACTTTTTCTTGTCCGGTAGGTATTCCTGCACCTGTGTTATAAGTCGTTGGGCCATAACTATTGTTTTGCAGTTGGTTATGGGTTTCCATCTACTCTGATCTATTTGCTCAAAATTAATATTAACACTAGATGTACCAGACCAGTATACCAGATTTTTCTAGTTATAGCTAAACAATTAATTTTATAAAGTTTATTACTGTATATATATGTATATAGTATACCGTATACATTTAAAAGTAAATAAAGACTGGAAACCCTATTAAGCACTTCCTTTTTTAGAACAGTCATTTTGCCTGGCATAAATAGGTATACTTCAATCTCTGGTATATCCAGTGTTAAGCTCTCTTTTGATCATTCTTAACGGTCATGGTATTAACTCCCCTCCAGATTTGTCTAATTGGACTCCTAGCTGGGTCAACTCATTCGTTCCCGAAAACATTCTTACGGCTGGGAACCTAAATTTTGGACGACTCCCCAAGGTTGTGCGTTGGGTTTGGGACTCGTCACGTAAAAAACGCCTCAATAAAACACCACAAGCTTTCTCGAGTACTTCTACTTGAAAAGCACTGCATGAATTCATTCTACCATAATCCGCAGTCAATTTTGAATGACCCGCCCCTACTTAACCTCTTCTCGTTTTATGTCTTGAAGGTATCTTGAAGGTATCCAACAGAAAGAGTCTATTGTGATCTATTTGGAAGGATATTGTTAAGCTTACTTAAGTTTAGCAGATTTTATTTGATTGAAGAGTCTATTGACCGCATTGGTCAGACATTACTTAAACATCCTAGTAACCCCTGCACAGTTTGCTCTCTGAATTCCATTTATATAACTTTTCATTGTCAATTTTTGTTTTCTGCGATTCAGCGTAATAGAACCTCGGGACACGGGGGTTTCAGGCAATAGAGCATCAGCTATCGGCATGCATGAAGCATGTTTGTCGAGAGAATTCCACAATTTCTACAGTTTCTTAGCAGTCCGTATGTCGCAGTGAATCCAAGTTCCGACGCCGGTCACAGCAAACGTAGAATCTCCTCCGCATATACACCTTGTTTACTCAAATTTTTCTGTCTGCCAGGTATAAAGTCCACCCACATGAACATACATAATAAATGAGTCAAAGGTGACTGTTTGATTTTCTTCTTTTACGTCTGCCGCAAAATCTTCACAAACGAAAATTCACGATTTAACGCCAAACAAGAAAAGCAAATAACGTGTATCTGTGCGCTTAAGATACGGCAAAATATCACATTTTTAACGCGCTTGCAATTCCACAGCTCTGGGATTTCTGAGCATTTAGCGTGAAAGGTGGAACGTCTGTAAAAGATGATAGATTTAAGGCGCTTCGCTTTCACACGCACCGCGCTCATATTGACTGCTTCGCCCGCATCGGTAGTTGCGCTTGTTGCGAGGAAAGCATGTGATTTGCGTGCATTTTTAAGTTTTGGGTGATAATGATCTGCGGTTGTATAAGGACATGCTGCAGCACAGCTTTAACGTTGGTTGGTAAATCTTTCGTCGTGCATTTTTTATTCTTTTCTGTTAAGCAAAATGCGACGTCTGCTGGCAGGTGCTTGAGTACTTTTATAAATGACGTCGCTACTTTTCACGCTTTTTATTAAATGCTTTTCTGTTTATTTTCTCGCGCTTTTCTTTTGTGATTCTCGCATGTTTTCTGCTTTGCTTTTAACATTTTTGCTTATGATTTTTATATCAGCGAGCACAAACATGATAATAGTGATTAGTGTCATTAGCTGACAAGCGATTAGCCTGCCGCTGAGCTCCGACACTGATTGTGCTTTATTTTATTCTTCTTTTTTCTAAACATGCGTACATATATGTTAAGGTGTCAGTCATACCACAAGTTGATTGTGTTTATGAAAACGCCCTCTGAAGTTTTCGAAATCATACATAAGTAAGTATATAAAGTGACATATTTTGGTATTTTATATTTTCCTGAGATCCACCATTTTCAAACAAAATTATCCTAATACTTAAAATTCGCTCTACAAAAAAGAAAGAAAATTTTTTCTATAAAAATATAATAAAAATTAAGTAAGATCTTTCTATAAAAACATTTCTTTGAAAGTTATACCTCAAATGATCTCAGAATGCGTACTTTTAAATTATACGTTCTGCGTTACTCATACGACATGGTGTTCTGCATGAGTTTAACAAGATCCATAACTTCAACTACGTATAACTTGCAGAGAAATGCCTTTACGAAAAAGATAGTTGGGAAAATTTTCTATTAGAATTTTATTTTTTATAAATTTGTAGTTTTATTTGGTTTACAGATAAACAATTTGTACCAAAAGATAAAAACAAAATTCATGCTAGATATGACAAATGACTTGTCCATAATTTGTATATTAAATTTAATTTTAAAATTAAAATAAATAATAATATAGAACATAAAGAGGTCGTTAACGTATGATAAAGTGTTATTTCTAACCTTTGCTTTTAACACTATTCTCAATGTTCTACTTCTTACTCCTAGTTTTAATGTTTTGCATCCATATTCGAGAATTCTAGACCTCTTGAGCAGCTCTCGTGCATTATCTCTGTACTACCTTAGATACCTGAAATTTTCGATATCTATTCTCCATTTAACGGCCGATATCAACTGTAGATCTTGCAGAAAATTTAAATTGATTTAGAAGCTTCTGAAATACTACTGCGCGCAAAAAATAAGGTGACATTGTATTTATTTCGAAAATTCTTTATTTATTCTTCCAAATCAATTTCATCCTCTTCAAAGTAATCCCCTCCCGATGCAATGCACTTATACCAACGGATTTTCCAATCTTCGAAACACTGGTTGTGGTCACTTTCCGGGATGGCCTTCAGTTCCGTCTTCGCTGCGGCTTGAATCTCTTCTATGGTATAAAAACGAAGTCCCCGGAGCGGTCCTTTGAGCTTGGTGAACAGCCAGAAGTCGCACGGCGCCAGATCACATGAATACGGTGGTTGGGAGAACGATATGGGTTGAGTTTTTGGCGAAATGATCACTAATTACGAGGGCAATATGGGATGGTGCATTATCGTGGTGTAAGAACCAAGAATTGTCTTTTCACAATTCCGGCCTTTTTAGGCGAATAGCGTTACGCAAACGCGCACAACGTTCAAATAATATTCCTTGTCGACTGTTTGACCGGTTGGAAGAAATTCACAATGCACAACACCACGATAATCGAAGAAAACAGTCAACACGACCATGATTTTTGAGCGCCTTTGGCGCGATTTTTTTGGTATCGGTTCCCTTTTGGCACGATATTCGCTCGATTGATCGGTTGTTTCGGGGTCGTACGCATAGATACAAGTCTCTTCGCCAGTTATAGTGTGTTTCACGACACCCTGGTAGTCGGAAAGCATCGTTTCACACACTTCAACGCGACGCCTTTTTTCCAAAAAAAATCAATGTTTTCGGTAACAGTCGAGATTTGACGCGCTTGAGGCCCAAAGCATACTTCAAAATGGTATTGGCTGAGCCTTTCGATATGCCAACTTCATCAGCAAGGTCTCTTATTGTTAATCGATGGTTTTTCAACACCAAATCTATGATTTGTTGAACGTGAGCTTCGTCGGTTGAGGTTGATGGTCGCCCAGATCGTTCTTCGTCTTCGACACGTTCACGGCCGGCTTGGAACTCACTATACCACTTGTAAACATTTTTTTTAGACATAGCCTCATCACCAAAGGCTTTCTGCACTATCCTCAACGTATCCGCAGCAGAAAATTGATTCCGTAAACCAAATTTAATGCAAATTCTTTGCTCAACAAATTTCGACATCGCAAAAAACGAAAAATTCACTTTTAGCAGCTCACAAAACGACACGTATCTCCAGCACTAATGAACATTTTGACATGAGATTTGACATAAAGTGACTGACAGTACTACCAACCTAAAAAAAAAATAATTCTCCAGATTCTTCGACGCGCGCAGTTTAAATTCAAATGTCACCTTATTTTTTGGACACAGTAGAATATCCAATTGTCTTCAAAGTTTTAATATCTTAACATAAAATATTTAACGGTTCAAAGCTTTAGAGCTGAGTTGAAAAGACGAGGTGGGGAATGATCTGTTTTCACTTTGTTTTTTTTTTTTTGTTTTGTTTTCAATTGACAAAACCGATTCAACTATTAAATTAAATTATATAACTGGAAGTATTTTAAGAGTACAGCGCGTTTGCGTTTAAGTAAAAGTAAACGCTACAGACACGTTATGAGTATTAATATTAATGGCCTCGCGATTGGCGAACCCAATTGTTCGATTATCACTAATCTCTAAATACACTCCACTTAACCCAAATCACATCATTACTAAATGTGCGCTTGCATACTTCGAATACAGATTAAAACAAATTTTACACACACGCACACACACATACAATCACACACACTAATCTCTGTACATACATATGTAAATGGTTCATTGAATTTGTGTGAGCGTTAACTTATGGCGATAAGGTAATAACGTCAAATACAATTAACATCAAGGACATGTGGTGTGATATACCTACTTTCAGCTATATATATTAGGGCGTTCGTTATTTTCCAAATAGATTTTTTTCAGACGCCACCCCTAAGTTTCAAGAATATGGATGTAACGTAAACAAGCACCTTATTTTTAGTTTAAACCGCCCTCGATTCGAAAAATTTCTTCGTAGGTTACAATGTTGCTGTGGACGATAATTCATGCCAAAGTGTGTAAAGTGAAATAAAAAAGTTTTTCATACCAGGACATGATTTTGATCGGGTTGCTTGTACAGTAGATACTTTGTTGGGTATCACAAGCATCTTGACAAACTTCATATACCCTGTACAGGGTTTAAAAATCAACTTGGATAATAATGGTCACCCTAATATTGTATATACAAACATACATAAATGAAATGGAATATTTATCGTACAGCAGCGATTTGCATACACTAAGAGCATTCATTCATTATTGTCGACTTCGTTAACAGTACACCTAATCCGATTTGTACTACACAATGAGTCTCCGGCGAATATTGCCAGGAGTCCTTGCTATCATTGACAGATTTAAGCTAAGTCAACAACAACACGACAAGGCCAACAACAATGGTGACACCAATAAAAATTCAAATTCAGCTGCTGTTGACCAGCGAGCAAGTGAATTCGCGCACACCAGCAGCCAAATCACAAACAACAACAATACGTACACTTGTATAACGAGGAGATATGTTTGGTTATGATGGGTTTATTTGCGGGTGTGGGTGTGTAGTGCGTGCGTCAGCAAGGTTGTAGGTGAATTCTGCACAATAATTACACCGCTTCGAAACCATACTCTGGTATATACGTTGTTCTATGGTCAGCGCTTCGCGTTTGAATAGTAAATTGTCATTAATTATTATTCACGTTAAAATCGGAAATCGCTTAATTAGAAGACACTTAAATGGAGTGTCCTAATTTTGGCCAATCACGCACAGCAAGCGTGCTGTGCTGCTGCGGAATAACGGGAGCTGTGACTAAAACGAGTGACATTCGATATTTTAGTGGGGTCGAAATTGCGCGTTACAACAAAGTAAATGATGATGCAGAATTTGGTCGCAATGGTATAATAACTCAACTCACGAATTCTAATACATATATATTTGTGAATATATTGAAAAATAAGCTAATTATTATTTTTTACATATAGTTGCTTCATTTTTATTTTCCACATTCCAAAGTAGCCTTTTTTTAAAAGGTGATTCACTTTTCTGTGCTTCACACCACAAACACCTGAGTGCAATAATTTTAGACCTCAAATGTCTACATTTACTGGAACCCTTTCGGCAACCCTGCATAACAGAGGATATTTAATACCCCATATCTGGATATGGTCTTAAAGCTCTACCATCAAAATTTACCTGGACGGATAAAGGGCTTTTTTAAGAATTTTAATTAAAATAAGTCAGTTGGGTCCTGAGCCAAAACCACAGTTTAATCCAATTTTCCATAAACTTACGCTGATATCTCAAATCACAAATCTGTCGTATATCTAGTGATGACTATCGTTTTGTGTTGACGCCACAAATCCGGCCGTCTATAAAAAAGTATTTCGGGTGAGTATCACCTGTATTTTCGACCAACTTTATCGTCGTTTTTTAGTTTTAGCTAATTTTTTAATGCCACCCACGTCTCGTCACCTGTATTGATGCGTTTTTTTCATGCATTTATTTTTCGACCTATACTCGACGTCGTTTTTACAAAAAATTGAGGTCTTTTGGTACGAGTCTAGCTTTGTCATCCTTCACACCCAAAACAACCAGCTAAATGAGTTGAGTCGCTCTTTAAAAGTTATTGAGATACTCTGCTATTTCTCTGATACTAACTAACATGCTGATTTTCAATTTCCGTTTCTTTAACTTTATCGATCGAACGGGACAACTTTTCGGTGACCACACCAGCTTCATTAAATTATTTGTGCTCCTTTAATAATTTTACTAGTAATAAAATAGACCCCCAGTTCTACAACATATAAAATAATTCTGTAGTTGTGATTACATTGGAAAGACAAAATTTCAAGCGAACTCGTTGTTCAATTTATTTTTCCAATAGTACTAATCGTCAGACAAAGCCTAATTGACATATGTGCAGGAAGAGAAAGTTCAAAGGAACAAAAATTGTACTAAGAAAAGAAAAATGTGTTTCTCGATTCGGTTTAGATAGTCCTGATCAAATTTGCTCAGATGATACTCCTTCTCTCTTCATCGGTTTTCTGATCTCGTATAGTTCCAAAACAATTTTAGTACTGAGTTATATTTACAGGTGGATATGGAACTTGATAAGAATGGATCTTATTAGTTATTTCGCCTTTCGTTTGCACTACTCGGATCTCTGTTTTCTTTTTGTCAGAATTGGAGGTTAGAAAACTGGCACCACCCTCATTAAACAATTGATATCGGTGTCAACATTCATGAATTCCCACCATTTTGCCAATTCCACATTATTTATTTATTTAATCCGAATTTTAATCTGCCAAGGGCTTTTATTCCACGAATATAATGTGTCCACTGTATATATGAACTACGTATTTTTAACTACTCTCATAATGTATAATTTTGGAGAATATTTTAATACCAGGCGGAAATCACTGTCTAAATTTTATTAGATCTCTATATTGGCGAAAATTGTCAGATCGTCATTCTTATGAATTGGTAAAAAAATACAAAATCTCCTAAATATTACCATAAGCTATTATCGCAAAATTCTTATTAAAAGTATCTTTGGATTCATCGATCTTCCCACATTCACACCCGACATCAAAATTTGTTTATTTTACATATCCACAATAGCATTCATCAGATTTCAGATGGTTCTTCCAACACGTTTCGTTAAAACACATCAACCAGTAGAACCATATTCGTTTATGGCCTCGGTTCATTATAATTGTGTCCTTGAAACTTTTTCAGAATTCAGATTATTATTCTCTCAATAAATTTTGGAAATTTCTTGAATTATATCATTATATTTTTTATTTGCGAGTATATTCTCACTAGCTTATCTGGAGAACTGAAGATGTAAGGCCGGATCTTTGACCCCGCAGAGTTGGAACAGTGAAGAAAGAAGTTCTAATATGTTTCTACCTAGAGCTCATAGCTAAAAGAAGAACTTCAATAAACAATTTACAATTTCATTTATTTAATACCAAGAATTTTGATTTGTTTCCAGGAACGGCCTGTTTCTTGCAACTTTACTTCACCTTGCCGTCCCCATGTATTGCCTTTTCTCTCTCATCAGCAGCTTCTATTCCATTGTTGTTGTTGTTGTTCTAATGTAGATGACTTCATAAGTTTTGAGGCTTAAGCAGCATGTGTCCAATTACTGCGACGAATTTCATTGTGCGCAGGTGTTTGTTTGATCGCAGTCCAAAGGTCAGCATAACTCATAATATTAAGCAAGAGTATCGTCATAATCTTGCGTGAGACAGCGGTTTAGGAAGGATTGCACTGTTTGTAGAGGACATGCCGCTTGAAGTTTTTTCTGACATATGTGAATATTAATGTGAAAGCAGATAGAAGTTGTCAGGAAATACATCTGCTTGCTTGCCTCATTACAAGGTGAAGCACTAAATTAAATAAGAGCGGTGATAAAACACCAGTTTAGACTATGACGCTGTTACTCAAAAGATATTCGTTCTTTACACGACATGTAGCATCCGAATACAACCCTTTTATGACAGATACTACTTTTCCTAACACCGAATGCTTTTACAAATTCTACGAAGGGGAGATAAACTGACGTTAGCCACTCAACCGACTAATCCACAATCACTAAATTAGTCATGAGCAACATGGGCGAAAGCCAACTTTCCTCTTCGTAGCCCCTTCTCCACGGAGTTGGATAATGGTTTATGAATAACATGAGCTGTGATTTTATGCTAAGAAACGTGATACCTCTACAGTTTTTGGACTCCTATAGTCCGATTGACCGTTTATCGGTAGAAGAGTAATAGCTTTTTATTTAAGCTGAGATGGTATTTTTCCGGAATTCCAGTAGTTTTCGAGTAAGGGTAGCAGAAATTCAGCACTTATCTTGAGGTCAGTTTTAAAAAACTCCGTGTAGATATTATTGGGTTCTAGCATCTGGTAAAATTTTTGGACTTTACACCTCGACACCAACAGGGCAATGGTCAATTTGCGCTTAAGGGGTCAGTAGGATAATCTTAAAAAAATTTTTTTTTTTTTTTTTTTGAATTTTCTGTTACCTTCCCTTAGAATTAATGTAGAAACCCACTTTACCATTAGAAGGTTTTAAAAAAGGCCCAAAAATAATAATATCGCTCGACGTTGGGAGCGCTCAAAACACACTTTTTTAAACTGGCAGACATGATTCCAGTCGAACTACCCAACCAATTTGTTTATTTTTTTTTTAATGTTCACAAAACGCCTGGCTATCGTCCCTATATTTTTTACAATTTATTGACAATGCTATGACAGATGTCATCGAAAAATTCCGAAGAAATTTGTTTATACATACCACGATATACCTCATGATATGTGAAAAATGATCTATTGTAGAATAAAAATTTTTATGAAGAACAATGGTCAAAAAACAGGCCAGACTACCCTACTGACCCCTTAACAACTTGGAAAAATTATCTTTACTAACAGCAGAGAACTCACTATGCCTCTTGATATATATTTTGGTCCAAACTCTTAACTAGCGCAAGCCAAATATTGCTCCCCAGTAATGACCATGAAGAAAGCCGAGGAGTCGGAAGACAATTTCTCATACTAAAAGCTATTTACACAAATTTAATGATTGAAATAGAGGTACTTTTTTCAATAGTCCGTTATTGACAGATCACGAGAGAGTCGTGTCAAGCTGTCTTGCTATATTTGTTCAATATTCTTTATCAATTCATCTTGGAAAGACTTACCCTAGAACAACGTTTAAAAATCGTTCATTATGAAAATCACGTTCTGCAAAGATTATGCTTTGCGTGCTTCGCTCAACTTATGGTTAGCATAATCGGCCGACTGAGCATACTATTCGCAACATCATCACCCATCTTTAGACCACATACAGAATACAGTGAAGAAAATATAGTCGTAAGCTGAGAGAGTCAGTTCGGCACCATTCGTAGCAACTTGGACTGGCATATGGAATGACTTGTTCGATATTTTAAATTGAAAGCATAAAAAATATAGCTTGTATAAGAACTGAAGACGCTCGACCTTCCCAAGCGATATCGCTTCTCTCTATGGACTCTTGAAAAGTTCAAAGAAGATCCGCCGTTTTCGAGCCAGACTTTGCCTCTATATAAATAAGCAAAATTGCTGCATTTGTGACAAAGAACAACCCGGAGAGATTCAAGCTGAGATTTCATTCAGAAAATACAAAGGTTTGCCATTCAAAAATGATGCCGGTGAGAACATAACCACAACCGTAAACGGTGACCGTTATCGCGCCATGATAACCGACTATTTAATGCCTGCAATTGAATGATCGTGATCTTGGTGGCATTAGATTTCAACAAACTGCGCCACAGTTACCAATCGAAATGCTGAAACAAGTCATTGACTCAACGGATGGACAACTAAGGCGTAGCAACCTTTGACCAAACCAAAAAATAAATGCCAAAGAATGTTTTTTCAAATGATAATAAACATTCCTCACTAAATTTGAAGATTCTGTGTTTTTTCTTTAAAAAATTAGTTAACCTCGAAATATGTCACCCAATATATTTCACACGAAAAATTTGAGTCAACGCTTCTATTAAAAATTTTTGACTTATATATACGAGTAAATTCAACTAAACCGACTCCGATCAAAGTAAAAAATTCCACAACGCCCCTCGCAACTGTCAGTTAGGCGAATTCCACTCATTGGACAAAGAATTCCAGCACTCCATTCATCTATTAAAGCATTCGAGCACTGTATTTAGTTGACCCGAATCCAGAGTAGCGTAGTGCAAACATTCACACGAGTGCGAGTGTGTACAAAAACCGGAGCACTTCACATGACATGACTGACACAAACAACGTATGGCTTTACAAAATTCTCTCTTGTTAAATGGAATGTTGTTTTTTGATAATATTTTTTCCTCACACACACACAAACACACATACAGATGAGAGTGTATTCTAGTTGTAGTCGCCAAGTGACCTCTGCTGTAGCCCTAACATTGGCAATGGGACTATGTCTACAAGTTGGGCCGCATTCGTACCAGCGCTACATACATACATATGTACATACAAACACCGAACTACAGTTTGCATTTAATTACAGCGGAGTTCGGGCGCTCCAACTTTAGCCAATTAAACGGTGACATGTCAACAGCAACCACAGTGAATTGAAACGAGTGCCCCCAAATGCACTGGACACACCGCTCTCCCAGCCATTGAGTGTTAACCGCCCAACACTCCGGCCTCAGCTGCATGGAGTACACATACACATACGCGCGTATGTGTTGGTCAGCTAACGTGTTGGTGGCACAATGGCTGCCATCAACAACACCTACATGTCCGCACCACTTCTTCGCCGGACTTCAGCGCTGCCCAGTCGTCGAGACAAAACAAAAGCAAGAAATTAATGCTTCAAGTGGCTGAGCACTGCAGTTGGCTGCACGAGCTTGGAGTGGCTTTTCAATCAGTTTCAGTGAGTTTTTTAATGTGTTCGTACTCCGCATATATTTTCCAACCCTTGATTTCGCCGCCGCACAGCAGCCTCTCTTTACTTTGCTCCAGCTCACTCCACTTCAATGGCAACAATTTACAATGAAATGCCAAATTTTTCCAGCGATGCTTCAATTTTTTTTTCTGTTAGACAGACATATTTTTGTTGTTAATGTACTATACGTTTTGAAGTTCTGTACAATAACAACAACGAGTACATCATGAACGTCATCGGCAAACACGTCCAGTCATCATCGACGTGGTGAAGTGCGCATCATTTGCCACTGACAGCCGTTTTTCGCAATTTGCAAAAAGAAAGCGAATGAATTAAGAGAGTTTGCTGTATTAAAGGGATCAATCACTACAAATATACATATATACAAATATAGGCATATGCAAAACGAAGTAAGCTGACGAGCATTTTAAGGTAGTGTTCTGGTAACTTATGCCTTTTTTCATGACTTCTTTGGAGGGTGTTTTTTTTATTGGAAAACAGCAGCCCGTCCCGGCATCGCACGGGGTAGACAATTATTTATTTTTGGAAATTTAGATATAAAACATTTTTTTCACAAATATTTATATTTGTATTAAAAAAAATCCCACAGTTATATTTGTATGTAAGTCTATTTATGTTCAATTTCTCTGATGGTTTAAGTGGCAGACACTTTTGAAAAATTGAAAAATTAAAATAATAATAATCAAAAAATTAAAATAACAGTAATAAATAATGAATTCAGTCGTTTTACATATAAGTAAATAATAAATTATTAAATAAATATTTTAAATAATAATAATAATAATATTCTTTAAAAATTTGCGTATAAAAATATAAAAAATTATAAGTAAAAATAATAATTACGAAAAAAATAAAAAAAATAAAATAAAAATACTAATTATGAAAAATTAAAAAATAAAAATAATAATAATCAAAAAATTAATATAACAGTAATAAACAATGAATTCAGTCGTTTTACATATATTTTTGCCACTGCACGCCCTCAATTCTGCTAAATAGCAGCGACAATGGCGAATTCCTTACTTTGATTCTATCGGCTCTGTTAGCCGCCAAATCGAACATCATACAGAATTCAATTTGCACCTTCTCTATACTTTTCATTCTCTGGCCCGGCGCGCTTTTCAGAATGCATCGCAAACAATGGCCACGGCGCTATGGCGGTT
Source organism: Bactrocera correcta (assembly GCA_027475135.1). Lineage (NCBI taxonomy): Eukaryota > Metazoa > Arthropoda > Insecta > Diptera > Tephritidae > Bactrocera > Bactrocera correcta. Next base: position 7,193 of record JAPZAG010000302.1, on the reverse strand, counting down.
TTGTTTACTTTTTGAATTTTTTAATCCGTAATATCTTTTGAATGGAAAGTCCAATTTAAAAACTATTTTATAGGTAGATAAATTGTCTTGACCATAAAATAATTTAGTTGGATAAGGATTAATATAAACACATTAATAGCATGGTTTGAATTTGGTTAGCATTTTCATTAATGTTTAAAATGAAAAAAGTTGTTGTAGTGACATAACCACAATAGTTGGACATATGCTACCTCGGTGTTTTTTGTAGACATTATGATGTTCTTCAATATTGTTGTACATTATTTTGTTCTATCGCTAGTAGTTTCGGCAGCGCATTTGACGAAAGATATTTTAAGACTCATTTTTCTACTCCTTCGGTTACATTGTTCAAATTTTACCAAGGATTTCTAATTTTTTTTTTTAAATGAAATATAGCCTATGTCAAATTGGAAGAATGTAGCATTTCACTGATGAAAGAATTTTTTAAATCGGCCCAGTACTTTTTGAGCCTATTTATTACAAACATACAAACATACAAAAATTGGTACAAATCTTTCCTCTTTATAATATTAGTATAGATAAAAATGAATTATCTCGAATACTTAGGGTGTTTTTATTTACATAGTATTGAAAATATAAAAAAAATATATATTTGAAAAAATTTAATACTTTATTACTATTATTATTTTCACTCGAACTTGGAACCGAATTTGGAACCGAAGTTGGAAAAAATGGACGTGGGTAGCCCGAGTGATTTTGGCTCTTGATGTTATCTGAAATCAAATATTCTTGTTTATTCTTAATCTATAGACACGTCATTCTGGTCGGAACTACTGAAGTAAAATTTCAAGGGTAAATAACAAAATGGCGGACTTTCAAAAAAGTCCTTTTATTTTAGCAAAGAAAGGGTTGTAAAATAAACAGTTAGAAGTGAAAAAAATTCTCGTTAGTTCCGACGAGAACTCTAACTGTGTAAAATAGCCTGTTAAAATTTGAAAGCAATCGGTTCAGTAGAAAAAAAATTCGGACCCGGGCCTATCAGAAAAACAATGTTTTGAGAAAAATGCGTTTAAAGTTCAACAACTCCGAGAGAGAGGACTCCGAGGTGCTCTAGGAAATTCGTTATAACTCCCGAAATATTTCGAAATTCTGTCTGAAATTTTCACAGCAGATTCTCAAGTACTTTCACTGTACTTTTAAATTAAGCAAAAAAATATTTTTCGATTTTTTGAACCAAAGTTACCAGACTACTACCTTAAACTTCTGCCACATGAATTTGTCTTTCTTTACTTTAATTTGCACGCACCATGTGATTTGTTGCAGTCGTCTTCCAATCCGACCTTACAAATCTTTTCACCGTCCTAGTGTTAGAAGTACGAATAATTGAAGAAACTTAGGCAGTTTAAATGAACCCGTAAAAGCAGGGCTGTATGTAGAGAGAAACAAGAAAACACGTTAACTTCGATTACCGAAGCTAATATACCCTTCACAGGGTATTTCTTCTAGTAACTACGTGTTGAAGCTATATGCCTATTTTTGTAGAGACTATGTTAATACCTAAGGCAGTATTCCATGCCAAATTTCGTGAAGATACCACGTCAAATACGAAATGTTATAGTGGTCCGATATCGGCAGTTACGACAAATGAGCAGCTTCTTGAAGAGAAAATGACGTTTGCTAACTTTCAAAACGATGTCTTAAAAACTGAGGGACTAGTTGGTATATATACATATGTGGGAGTGGGATTTCGGGGTAGGTGGCAACTCTACGCAGATGAACGGAGGAACGACAGAACATGACACGAACAGACAGAGGACGAAGTAGGAAAAACGGATAAGTTATGCGGAGTCAAGTAGTATACACCGAAGCGCGCAACGATATAAGTCGTCAAACTATTGCGCCGCGTAGTTTTAAATGGCTAATTAGTGTCTAAGCATCTATGTACTTTAAACTATTTTAATAAACGTGGTTGTAAATGAATAGACAAAGTGTCTTTTACTACATATATAGACAGACAGACAGACAAACGGACGGACGGAAAAACGGACATGGCTATATCAACTTAGCTCAACATACTGATCATTTTATATATAATTTATATGGTCTCCGACGCTTCCTTCTGGGTGTTACAAACTTTGTAATAAACTTAATATACCCTATTCAGGGTATAAAAATAGGAGCTCAGAGAGGACATATGGTGCGTATAGCATGTGAACCGTTGAATCATTAATTTATTTGAGACATTAAAAAAAAATAATTTTAGTTTTCTGCAGAAGAAACATTTATGCATATGTTGACCCGCGAGAAGTCTGCAGTCGTTATTAAATAATATTAATTCATTTGACAAAAAATGTATTGAATCGTTAAAAAAAATGTGAAAAATGTGTGCAGAGCAGCGGAGCTTCCTGAGAACTGCTGTCCTGGAAGGACACTCCCGCCACCATCTCCACTTCAATCAATTTCCGCAATAGCCATCAGTTCACGATTCACGTTCAATGTTTGAAATTTACTCAAAACGGTTTCCACAGATAATGAATAGCTAGAAGTCACACGAAGCTGAAATGGGCGAAAAACTTACGAAGAATCAATGCAGTGTGCGATGGTGCATTATCGTGGTACAAAAACCAAAGATTGACGAAATCTGGTCTCTTTTTACGAATATCTTCGCGCAAACGACGCATAAGATTCAAATAGTATTCATAGTTGATAGGATTTGGAGTGCACCATTCCTCGATAATCGAAGAAAACTGTCATAATAACATTGATTTTTGACCTAAACGAACTTGGTTTTTTCGGCTTCGGCGCAATTCGGCCAATTGATCATCTGTTTCTAAGTCGTAAGCAAAGATCCAAGACTAATCGCTAGTAATAATACGTTTCATGAGATCCTGGTAATGGGAAAGCATTGTTTCATACACGTTAACGACGCTTTTTTTGAAAAAATGCAGTGATTTGGGAACCAATCGTTCTTTCAAATTTCTTAGGCCTAAATGATTTTTCAAAATAATTTTCACTGATACTTCCGCTATTCCAACTATGCCAGTAAGATTTGACGTGTTGAACATCAGTTGATGTTAATGGCCGTCCGGAACGTAGTTCGTCGTCAACGCGTTCTTGACCCTCTGCTGGCAACAAACAATTATCACCGAAGGCCTTTTCCAGGATTCCGCACAAAATATTTAATGAAACTTCTTTGTTCAAAAAATTCACTCATCTAAAAGTCCCCGAATGTACTTTACGCGAATGATTATTTTGTTGTGAAATTTTGCACAGTTACCACGGACAGTCACACCAACCAGGAAACAAATTAATTCGACGAATGGATTTTCATGCGAAATCTAAAGAAATAGGTCTTACTATTACAATACATACCACCGTAGTATGTTTGAGTGTGGTATAACCTAATTATACCCTGAACAGGGTATATTAACTTTGTCACGATGTTTGTAACACCCAGAAGGCAGCGTCGGAGACCCTATAACGTATATATATAAATGATCAGTATGTTGAGCTGAGTCGATTTAGCCATGTCCGTCTGTCTGTCCGTCTGTCTGTATTTATACGAACTAGTCCCTCAGTTTTTAAAATATCCTTTTGAAATTTTGTAAAAGTCATTTTCTCTTCAAGAAGCTGCTCATTTGTCGGAAGGGCCGATATCGGACCACTATAACATATAGCTGCCATATAAACTGAACGATCGGAATCAAGTTCTCATATGGAAAACTTTCGCATTTGACAATGTATCATCACCAAATCTGGTATAGATTATTTTCTAGGGCAAAGATGTAATATCCGTGAAAATTGTTCAGATCGGCTAACTATAACATATAGCTGCCATACAAACTGAACGATCGGAATCAAGTTCTTGTATGGACAACTTTCACATTTGACAAGATATATTCACGAAATTTGGTATAGATTATTTTTTAAGGTAACAATGTAATCTCTAAAAAACTTGTTCAGAACGGGTTACTATAGCATATAGCTTCCATACAAACTGGACTCATAGTTACTAACAGAAATGCACCTGTGAAGGGTATTTAGCTTCGGTGCAACCGAAGTTAACGTTTTTTCTTGTTTTAAAATAATAATAATAAAAATTATTTTAAATTATTTTTATTAAATTGTGTATCTACTCTATTCTCGTCCTACCACTATAACAATGCGAATGCGAAATATTCGATAGAGCCCAATCCGTCGCTATAGATCTTCAACTCACCCGCTTGCAATAAATACTTTTCCAACATAGCCACTGAATTGCTACTAGTTACATACATATATGGAAATTTGAAGAGAGTATAAACTTCACCGTATCATAACCGTGACTGTCGCTTTAATTCAGGCCTTGCAGCAAAACAACGCGTGTATTATTCGCCAGTTACCAGTCAAAATGCTCGAACGAGTCATCAAAAATGGGACTCAACGGATGGACAAAGAATGTCTCTTCGAGTGATAATAAACTATCTCCATTAAATTTGAAACTTCTGTGTTTTTTTCTTTAAAAAGTAGGTAACCTCTAAATGTATCCCCCTTTATTAAGGTAATAATTTCCTTAAAGTGTTAAAGTGGTTTCGGCTGTCGTTTTTTCTATTTTCGTGAGTGTTTCATATTCTTATGTTCTCAATTGAGTCTATTAATAGACAGAAGTTGCTAAAAGTTTAGTATTCAAATTGACGAAACTGTGGGTGGAAGGCAAAAGGTTATCGAATTTGTAAGAATGTAATCATATTCAGTTCAACAAGTTATTCTCTGTCATTTACTTATCAGATAAAAGCAGTCAAGCTTAAATATGTGTGCTATAAGTGACTATTCACAGCAAATAGTCGAATCCCTTAAGAAAGACGTACCAAAAATCAACACCAACGCAGCAATTAAGGACATATTCAAGCATTAAGTCTTCTAAGCCAAAAACGCAAACATATGTACGAGTATATGATATTAACAAAATTAAATGCAATAAAAATATCCTTCACAACTTGTTGAAATATCTCACAAATGAAAACACGTTCTCAATACAGATTGTGAATTGTGATTTGTTTTCATTTTTAATATGCATTGTGTTCATACAATATGCAGTGTAATCTTTTATACCCAATTACCAAAGAAATTGACAGTCTTTTGAACCGTGGCAGCAATCAACCCCCAAAACATATGATCTAACAAGACCTCGCACCCACAAACATACATATGTACATTTTTATTTATGGTATATGTGTATGTAGTACTTTTAGAATAAAGCAAATACTCGTACGATTGCAAGTGGTTGGAAATTAATCAAAGTCTACATTGAGAAACCAAATATATATACTTATATATATATTATATATATTTTTTCAAATATACTTATTTAGTTTAGTATGTACATACTATGTGAATATATGTATTATACCTCAATCGTAAAATGGACTACCTTTAAACTTTAAAAGTTACCAAAATCCCAGTTGGTCACTTAACTGTCACTTGTCAGATTTCAGTCTGAAACGAGTTTCAAATCGGTTTAAAATACATACAGAACAGTCCGGTTTAATTTATAAACTTTAAAAGATTTCGATTTGCATTTCGTTAGGCACCTTCAGATTTGGTTGGAAATCATATTTGTGCACTTTTTCTGGGCCTAATTTCCGTTCTTTATTTACTGGTATGTGCCATATATCTAGGTCCCGTCTAGTCATGAAATTCTTTACATCTTCAGCTATTTATCATTTTGAACAAACGTTTCATTTCATTTGTGTGCTCTTTAATTTGAGTTTGTCTCACATCATCCCTTAATATAACTTTGGCACATATTGCCTTATAACCTTATTAAACTTCGTCATCCCCCACAAGCTCTCCTTTGATTTGCTTTTATTCATATTCATACCAGTATTTCCTTCATTTGAGAAAATGAAATGAATACCAATTTTCAGTAAAAGTAATTTATTGTCTGCCATTTGCAATTTTAATCTCATATCGAGACAAACATATGTCCTCGTGTCTGGTAAGCGTAATGCACATATTCGTGGCTATATGTGTATACTGATATATGATACTTGAGTGAAGATACGTTCAATGAAGAGTGTTTAACCATCGCATATTCGCAGCTCTAAACTGTTGTTAGCTAATCTCGAGCATTGTTTTGATAATTTATCAATTGAAGCTTTTATTTACTTCCTGATCCTGATTACTCACTAAATTAATTACCAAATATAACTTCATCTAAATGTGCTAGTGATTTTTTGTGATTTTTTTTCCTAACAAAACGGCATCCCACATCTTTACCTCACTCTGTATGCTTATATTTTGAATTAGACGATATTTAGGCGGCAACGACTTTCATCCCTGGTGCAATTAATATATTTTAGACATTTGACGCCCTAATCATAATTTATACAATTGTTTCTCTAGGTCAGGGACGGAAAATCTCTATGTATTTTTTCTCACCGAGAACACTTGGATAATCTTCCAGACCTCGGACTAGTGTTTATCGATGATTTGGTTAGTTCAATCAAAATCGTAAGATCACTTCAAAACCAATTTCAGGAAGTTCTTCCGAAATCACTTGTTATTCCGAAAACTATTGATCTGTGCGTAAACTGATCAGATTGATTGTTTCATATGACCATGAGATTGAGACAGCTACAGGCATAAGTTGAACTAGTATAAATTACAACATTCGACTATAAAAAAAATGTTTTCACGTTGGTTCCCACAAAATTTGTCAATCGCTCAAAGAAAAACTTGTGCCGAATGGTCTAGAGAAATGTAAAGAAAATACGATAGTGGTGCTTCAGAATACGTGTATGAATTCGTGACAGATGATGAGCGTGAATTTATTCGTATGCGCCCCAAATTAAAGAGCAGACGACTGTACGGGTGTTTGAAGATGCGCCGAATACACCAAAAGTTGTTGGCACACGAATCAAAGAATTACCTTTTTTTAGATAAACTGCGCATATCTTAACCACATCACTGGAAGAACGCAGAACAGTAAATTCTGAATGGTACCGAATCATTTATATGTCAGTTGTCTTTCATAAAACCAAGAAAACTAACCACCGAAGACGAATCAATCTACATTACGATAATGCAAGCTCTCACATATCGACTAAAACAATTGTATTTTTGAGCGTTTAAAACATCATTTTGTTGAGTCATCCCCCATATAGTTCTGACTGGGCACCGTGTGACTTCTTCTTATTACCGTTCGTAAAAGATAAACAATGAGATCAACGTTT
>JAPZAG010002965.1:0-13253 GCA_027475135.1 Bactrocera correcta | reverse complement strand
ACTAAACAAGCTAGAGTGATGGTTCATATATCAATTAAAAGGGGATATATCAAGGTCACAGGTTTACCACAAGCGCGGCAATGAAATCAGTCGCATTACTTAATTGTAAAACCTCGTATGCTAGCTTGCTAAACTCGTGCGAAGCCCATAGTTCTATCGCCCGAACGCATGACGGAAGAACTCATGCTCATTCCCATCCTGGTGCAATTTGGGTATTGTTGCCTTTTCCTACAAGCTTGTCTTTTTCCAATTTTCGACGATTAAGCTGTGGCCAAGCACCCAGTCATGCACTCCTTCATTAGCTCAGGCCGACATAAAAGCTCTGCTATTGGGGTAGATGCATATCTCCCTAAAATAGGCCGTGCATCAGATAAGAACATCTGGTGTTACCCTGATTGCTGCTTTTTCTGCTTGAAAGAATGTACAGTGGGCTAGCAATCTAAAACAGCAATTGTTTGAGCTTCGAGCCATCGGTGAAAAAATTCACTGTGGCGATTCTTCAGCTACTCCGCCCCATCCAGGAACTTTCGTAACAATACAACAGCGCGCCAGCCATTCTTCCTTTTCACTATTTGGCGCCAATTGAAGATTCCAAGTGTAGCCAGGTCCTTCTCCACCTGACCAACAACGACTTTTTAAACCCGGGGTATACCAATTGCAGACAAAGCAGCATAGAGGCAGTTCCTTTTCGTGCTGTCGAGACGGTTTTAAAACCCACGAAGAAGTGAAGTCGATCTTCCTTTTACGGGCCTTTTCCAAGATTTGGCGCATGGTGAAAATCTGGTCGATTGTGGATTTTCCAGGTCTAAAGCCACACTGATAAGGTTCAATCAGGTTGTTCACGGTAAAACCTTATATAAGTTACTAAGAATGTTTTTCGAAGTTTTAAAATCGACGAAGAGGGGAAGTCGATCTTCCTTTTACGGGTATTTTCCAAGATTTGGCGCATGGTGAAAATCTGGTCGATTGTAGATTTTCCAGGTCTAAAACAACACTGATAAGGTCCAATCAGTTTGTTCACGGTAAAACCTTATATGCGTTTCTAAGAACGCTTGTCCAAGGGTGGTTCGCACAGATTGTGCGGTTTTCCTTTTTGTGGATTGGACAGAGCACATTTAAAATTCCAATCGTCGGGCATGCTTTCTTCCGACCATATTTCATCGTCGCTGTCGTATTTGAATAAGTCGGCCGGCAATCCATCCGCCCACGTCGCTTTGTTGTTCTTCAAACGGGTAATTGCTATTCGAACTTCTTCATGGTCGGGGAAATAGAACGTCTGCTCCATCGCCATCGATTGGGGTACCGGTTCACTATCTCCTGGTGTTTTGCTTTCTCAGCCATTCAGCAGGCTGGAGAAGTGTTCCATCCATAATTTCAGTATGCAGTAGTCACCTGAATACCTTTTGGAGTTCTACAAGAGATTGCCGTGAAGACGGCTTAGTAAATCAAAAGCACAACTTTTGGTGACAAGCCCATCGCTTCCCAATAGTTCTCTTACAACAATATAAGGCAAACAATTTCTTCCTCAGCTAAAGTTGATCACTTGTGTATATATATTTATTTTATAGGGACTATTCAGGGTATAAAAAGCGCGACTTGCTGAAAATTACGAAAAAATAAAAAGAAAATAGAAAATTTGTCAGAAATTGCTGCGCAAAGGCAAGTCACCCCAGCCGAGTCAACTCATGCGCTCGTAATATGATTGGGAACCGCCGAGGCAAACGAAGCCAACCGTGGCAGCAAAGCCGTTTCTACTCTGAGCCTAACCAAAATAGCTTTGCAGGCATAAGAGCAGACGAAATGTTGCAAGAGTATATTATACGAAAAGCATACTTGAGTGAGCGCTTATGAAAGAGTTATGCGAAGCGAAAATGCAGGAAGTGTCCTACACAGTCTAAATACGCGCTGTAGTGTGAATGTGTGTGTGTGTGCACATGCATATGTGTATGCTTCAGTTACGCTTTTCATGATCTCGCATTCTTTGTGCGTGTGTGCGTGTGAGTAAATTATTAAATCTGCTCTTATCATTTGCGACTCTTATTGTCTGATTTTTATGCACATTTCGCTGAATGCGTAGTTGTTGTTGTTTTTCTTGTGTCCATTCGATTGTTTTTAATCCCCGCTTGCATAAATACTGCTTCTTATGCTTCTTATAGTATGAGATACCCTTGTATCTCATGCGTGTCTGCCTTTCTGTCGTCCTTTCTTCAACTGCCAAACACATCATTTACCCAAGTTGTTTTCTGTGTTGTTGTTGTTGACATTGTCATCGCACACTGGCGGGCTTTTGCGCAGACATATCCTCAGCGCAAGGAAATTGTCGCCTTCCCTTGAAACACTTAATGTTACAACATTAACAACAACAACAAAATTAATATGTGTTGAAAAAACAATGTTCAGAAGCCGATCCAACAATAACAATGAAGTAGTCATGCGATAGGCCGTACATGCTCCTTCTTCCTTCGCTGAAAGTCTGGAGCACAGTGACATATGACAATAATGCGACAGTAACAACAACACAAGCGATATGCAACAAGAGCAACAAAGAATGAGGACAAACTACATACAAATATGACAGCGGAACGACAGACAGAGTTTAATAACGACGTGCCAAATGACAAGGATATACCCGCCATTCACACAAACACACACACACATTTTGTAGGCATTTAAGCGAATTTTCACTACTGGCTGCGAGTTGCCGTATTTACAAATACTTTTGCTTTGCATCGGCTTGTTTTCATTTGTCGTCGGCTGTCCATCATATAGTTTCTTATACTTTAAAATTATTTTTAATTAACGGTATTCAGTGAGAGTGTCCTGTTCCATACTACCTTAGATACCCTCAGGGTTCGGGGGGGGGAAACCGAATGTACCCGCGGTAAGGTATGCCTGTCGTAAGAGGCGATTAAGATCCTGGCCGCCAGTCCAGAGTTGTGTGGAAACTCAACTGCTAGTAACTTCGGTTACAAGGTCATACCAAAGACTTTAACCTGGTACCAGGGGGAGCAGTAGCCCTTGAAGGTAACTCCAATCTGCTCATTGTGGTTAAAACCCAAATCGCGGGAAGAACTGACTTTGTCAGTTCAAATGTGGAGTTGCATTGCAACCTGGGGCCGTGCACATAGCACGGTAGAGGTTTTAGATGGGCCTCGAACCCTATCAAGGTAGTTAGTGTGTCCATGCCACACTGCCGATTGGTACTGAAAATGTTTACCCAGTTTTCACAGCGCTGATCGACGCATTTTATTGATCCGTTGTGCTTCTGAGCAACGTAGAATTAAACTGTTTGCCAGTAGGAACCTACGTAAAACACTTTACATTATTATTACCACCTTAGATGGATAAACCGATTTTTACTCTTTTCTTTTGAACAAATTTTCCCTTTGATCATTGAAAAATCATTCAGTGAAGGTCGTGCAGTCATCGAAAACTTGACTCATACGAGTCACCCAAAACAAAGCGCATTTTCAGCAAAATCAATTTATTTTATTCAAAAAAGTCTCCTTCTCCTTCAATACAGCTTCTTGCACGGTCCAAAAGCATGTCGAACGAGTGTTTTAGCTCATTGGCCGGTATGGCCGCCAGCATGCGGGTGCAAGCCTTTTGAATGGCCTCCACGTCTGCATAACGCTTTCCTTTCATGGAGAAAGACATTTTTCCGAAAAGGAAGAAGTCGCACGGTGCAAAATCAGGTTAATACGGGAAGTGGTTAATGGTTAAAATGTGATTTTTGGTCAAATAATCGGTCACAAGAGTCGATCGATGAGGCGGCGCATTATCGTGCAACAAACGCCAATTTTCATCTTCGCGATATACGGGCCGACCACGTCGAACACCAAACGCTTCAAATTCCAATTTAGAATACATTCACGTTTTGGCCGGGTGGAACAAATTCTTTGTGGACAATATCCTTGGAGTCATAAAAACAAATCGGCATTGTCTTCACTTTTGACTTCTCCATGCGCGAGTGTTTAGGTTTCGGCTCGTCCGGTGCCTTCCATTCAGCACCATCATATTGGAAACACCACGTTTCTTCACCAGTCACAATATTGTATAGGAAGTTTTTGCTATTTTTGACCTCTTTATTGATGTCCTTTTTGTTCGTCAGTCAATTTGTGCAGAACAAACCGTTCACACACCTTTCGTAAGCCCAAATGTTCGGTCAAAATGCGATAAATCGATGTTTTGGAGAAGTTTAATTCCATTTCCATGAATTTCAATGATGATTTCGGCGGATTTTTGATGAATTCTCTCACTTTCGATGGAATTTCCGGTGATCACAGATTTTGATTGGCCCACACGCTGCTCGTCATTTATGTCCTCTCGACCATTTCGAAAACGTTGAAACCACTCGTGCACGCTGCTACGGGATAGGCAATCATCGCCATAATTTTGTTTCATCAATCGAAACGTTTCAGTGAAAGTTTTTCTAATTTTAAAACAAAATTTAATGTTGGCTCTTTGTTCGAAGCTCATTTTCGCACCGATAACACAAACATACTGAAACTTAAAACGCAATTCCTTCACTTCTAATCTATGAAATGTCATGGAATTCTCCTGTTTACTTTGAAACGCAGCTTGTAGATCTATAGAGGGATCCATTTCCCTATACTTACATCCAGATGGACCATCCGTTACGTTCAACTTTCTATTACTCGTTCGAGCATTTTGACTGGTAACTGACGAATGACACTTCAAGGCCTGAATCGAAGCGGGATTCTCCGCATAAACCTTAAACTTTACATATCCCCACAGAAAAAAGTCTAACGGGGTGATATCACACGATCGAAAGGCCCAAAACGTGCAATTACCTAGTCACCGAAGTGTTAAATTCATTGATTGATGTGATGTGATGGAAATAACGCAGTCTTGTTGTAACCAATTGTCGCCGATGATTCCACTGGCTCACAAACCGCACCATCCCGTTGTTCTTTCTGAATGAAATCTCTTGAATTTCTTCATGTTGCTCTTCGCTTCAAATGCGTAAATTTTGGTTGTTTATATATCCATTGATCCAGAAATGGGTCTCATCGCTGAATAATACTTGGTTCGAAAACGTCGGATCTTCTTGGAACTTTTCAATAGCTCACATATCGCCGTGATGTCGTTTGGGAAGGTCGAGCGGCTTCAGTTCTTGTACAAGCTGTATTTTGTTCGCTTTCGATTTAAGATCTCGACGTTAAATGTGCCAAGTCGTTCCGTACGTCAGTCCGAGTTGCAGCGAGCGAACTTACCAGAGCGCCCGAGAACCGTTCGCTAATTATCAAATAACTCAAAGAATATTTGTCGGATTTGCTCCAAATTTTCAAAGAATCTTCTCAGTTATTATGCTTTAAGAAAATGCAAATTAAATTTTTAGAAAATTCTGACTACCCCTAACCTCATAAATACAGTTGAGATGCCATAACTTGAACTTCTATAACTCGAAGTCTTGAATTGGGCATAAAAGTCAAATTTCATACAAATTTTTTTTTTCATAAGTTCTTTGGGGATTATGGAGATTCGAGTTAGCGAAATTCAATTCTAATTAATAACATCAGTTACCGATATATGCTCTTTCAATAAGCCTCAGCTGAGAATAGTAATTCTGCTAGATTTTAACACACTTTCACTCAACTTTTCAAAACCTTTTATAAAATAGTACTGGAGAAAGAAAAAAAACTATTTACTGAGCTGCTTTCATTTCTTTTAGCAATTTTGGCTTTATGTAAGTGCTAATTGCAAAACAGGTTAGCACTTATGCACGCACACAATCACTTGAAAAGACAAGTCAACACTTCTCATCTAAGCACATGCGAGTACCTGCTTTGCCATGCACTCAGTGAAGCAGTCTTTCTTTTCGATTTCCAAATACCACTCTCTCAGCAGTTTTCCTTACCATTTTCATTACTGTTTTTTTTTGTTCTGTGCCTCCATTTCCTTTGCTTCGTCTCACGCTAAATCACCTCGGCGCGTTAATTGACATTACATTTTGTGCGCCACATGCCAGACAAGAAAACAGGGACGAAAGGAAGCGCTGCATGGATGTGCACCAGCAGCAGCGCGACGTGTTTTTTCTCAAGTGCGTAGAATTATAGTGACACCTTCCGGAATGAACGAGAGGCAGCACCTACGAGTTGAAAATGTGTTTTTATTTGCTTTACAGACAAACTTATTTTTTCCTTTTGATGCCTCATTTTGGGTTTTTATACCCTGTACAGGGTATATTGAACTTGGCATGATGTTGGTAACATCCAGAAAAAAAAATCACGTCGGAGACCTTACTGAGTTTATAAAGTATATATGTAAATGATCAGCGTGTTGAGCTGTGTCGATTTACTCATGCCTATTTCTCTGTCTCTCTATATACGCGAACTAGTCAGTCATCTCAGTTTTGGAGATATCGGTCTGAAATTTCGCACAATACTGTTCAAGAGAGCGCTATAATATCCCTAAAAAAATTCTAGATGAGGACATTTGAAGTCAAATATTTTATCTTACGAGATGTCTACGAGAAATTTTGATTATTGTTTAAGGCAATGATACAACATTCTTATATATTGGACAGTTCGGACCAGTTTATTATTTTTTTTGTTTGCGAGTGAGGTTTGGCGAATGCCTTCTGCATCATCATTGCTATCGCCGCAGCAAGAGTATATGCCACTTACAGGCCGCTCTAAGGAACCGTCGCGCACCCTGAAGGTCACTTGGGCTTATAACTGATATTGCATCGCCAGACACTGATCGATAGGCAAATGAAATTCTGAGGGCTGCGGTACGATTGCATTTGCTCTAACCTCAGCTCCGTATACAGTCTGTCAAGTAAGAACGTGGTCGGGAAAATTTATAAAAAAAAAAAATTATTTTATGAAACTTTCATATTTATATACATATGTATATATGTACCCTGTACACATTACAATCCATGATGCAATTTGGTCAATAATGTGTCCACTCACCATCGGCTTCGATAATTGCCTGGCATCTCTGAGGCATGCTTTCTACTTGTTTGACGGCGTATACTAGTGGCAAGGATCTCCAGATCCGACGAATTTCGTAAGACAACTGCTCCAAAGTGTATGTGCGTCTTCCACGAAGCTTCTACACATTCATCACCAAAACTGACATTTTCCAAATCTCTATCAATATTCTCATGCCCGAGCGAGTTGCTTTGTCACAAGTTTTTCATTCAACAGAAGCTTTTTCATTGTGTTGCGCCATTTCAAATCATGGGTATGAAGAAGGGTTGGGTTTCGTAGGATATATCTAAATCTTTTGCCATCAATTTTGCTTGTACTTGCCGCAGTGTTAAAGCAGGATTCTGTGAAAACAGATTCACTATCCTTTTTTCATCTTTTTTGGTCACTTTTCCTTCCTTTTCGAACCACGTTCTGGTAAATCATCGACATTTATAGTCACTTTATATCGCTGTAACCACTTCTGTACAAATGCCTTCCACTTTCTCATATATTTAGTAGTCGCTGATTGCGGCATTTTGGGACCTTTCGCGTGGATGCAAAGGAACACAGCCTCGTAGTGCGACGTGTACTTAGCACTCATGGCGTTTAATGTGATTCCCTTTCAAAAGATCAATGACAACTGCACCTTTGTTGACAATGCATCAAGTACAAAGCTTCCCTCTATCGGCTCGCGAAAGTATTAGAACGAAATCTTTCATTAACTGTCGGTAAAGTCGACCACGCTCTTACTTGACAGACTGTAATAGGCCGCTGATTATCGTCGACATTAGAAGCTTTCTCTTTTCTTAATTGGGGCTCCTATGTTGGGCATTAGTTTCTTAATTTGGGAAGTAATTTTCGCTGCCTTTCTTGCGGCGTGCTGGATTTGTACCCAGAAGGTTAGTATTGGGTCCAGTCTTACGCCGAGGTAGTTTTTTGTGTCCTAAAAATATCCGTAGTCGTTTGCATACTTATTTCGAGGGACATGTGCTTATTTGTTAGCGGTAGTAGCTGTGTTCTTTAGCGTAGCGAGCTGCAGGTTGTGTGAGTCGAGCCATGCTTGCATTTGTTTCATGATCTGATTAAGTTTTCTTCTGGCTTCTTTGTCTCGTGCTGTAATTACTGCTGCAATGTCGTCCGAGTCCCTGATTTTTTTCTTTTAGATCGAAACACTATATCATATAGCTGCCATAGAAACTGGCAGCTCAAAGTCAAGTAGGAGTAGGACCCTGTGAAGAGTTTTTCAGCTTCCGACCAACGGCATTTAACGTTTTTTTTCATCTTGTTTTCTTTTTTGGTTTTTTTTTTTTCCTTGTTTATGTCCTTACATTTTTTTTGTCCGTATTTATGTTGCATTCCTTTATTGCGACTCCGCTGCAAATATATGCAGACTGCAGGTTGTTTCTTTTCTGCTTGATTGCAATGCGTGTTTTGTTTTGCTTTCTTATTTTCCGGTTCTATACCTTTGCTTACATATTTTTGTTTCCTATTTTTTACTGTTATTGCAATTGCGTAATGTCGGAAAGTCGTTGCATTGTTGATTGTGTCGACTTTGAGGTCGTAATTGTTTTTTTTTTTTCTTTTTTTTTCTTGTAGGAACTTTCTTTTTTTCGCTCTATGTCAATATTACACATTGTTGTACTTTGTAGGTGTGTTGTTGTTTTTTCCTTTTGTAATTATCTACTTTTTGTGCCTTGTCATTTTGCTCCAACCCGAACTGCTTGTTGTTGCTGGCATTTCCAATGCAGCATCGCTTTGTCATTTAACTTGGAAATCGCCTCCGGGCGTCACTACAATGCACACACACACACACTCTCACTGCAGCGCCTGCTCTCACTCTCGCGCCCACTCTTAATTTGCACAACGGCACTCGCAACTTCATCCTCTCGTGTACAATCGTACAAAGACACCACTACTACCACCCCCACCTAACCTTCTAATTCACTGGCGCTTGTAGTATTTGTCTTTTCGCTTCTTTGTTGTTGCTGTTTTTACTGAAGCAGCAGTTATTCGCTGTTGTTGCTGCTACTTTTCTCATCGATGTAGTCTCCCGTTCATTTTGCCAGTACTAGACCAGCAACACTGCCGTCTGCCGTCTGCCAGTCCAACTGTCTGCATTTAAATGCATTAAATTGCATTGCTGTGGGGACTTTTGCCTCGTTTTATTTTCGCCTCAATTCTTTCGGCATTATTTTGCAATGAAGTAAGTGACTGGTGGCGCATGGACTCGCCGTGTGTCTGTGCTTGTGCCTGTGGCTGTGCCTGTGAGTGAATAGTAAAAGTCAGTTACGAGTGGCATTTGTATTTGTTGCAGCCAAAGACCACAGTGACGACGGCATGCTGCCAATGATGGCACCCAAAAAAATTCCAAAAAATCTTAACTAACTCGCAATCGTGTCGGCCACATTCTGCATCTATGCGCTTCCACTTACTAAAGTTTCACTTACCTCCCGCACCTCATTACCGGTTTGCTGCAATGCTGCTCGTACCAATGCCTTGTTGTTGCTGCCACACTTTGCTCCATTGTCTTTGCCACTCCCCCACACGCCGTTGTTTTATGTGGCAGCCTGCAAAGCTTACACGAATCCACATTTATTTGCTGCGATTTTTTGTTGTATTTTTGCTCCTTCTTCGGCCCAGTTGCCTGGTGAATTGGTGGAATTTTTTCGTGTGGTAAATTAATAATTTAAATTGTGTTGAAAATCAGCTATGTTGGCAATGTCGTAATGTGGATTACGTGTGAATTGGGTTGAAATATAGTTTGCATTGTAAATTTCTCGATAAACTTTTGTGGTTTTTGGCATGAAAGCAAAACTTTAAAATCAGCATTATTGTTGTTGCGGCTATTTGCGCCTACCGCAATTGATTATCCTGATTGCAGTTAATCGGCTGCAAGGCTTGATTGAGGATTTGCGCTTGGCGTACAGTGTTATTGCCAGTAGGTGAATGTGAGTTGATGTGCTTAATACTGGGCTCTCCATTAATTGGCATTGAGGGGTAGTATTTTGCGCATCATTCTGCAATTTAAAACATTTTAGGAGCCAAGTTAAAGCACTACTTTGAGTATGAGTTTATGTTAATTTTATGTTAATTTCGGAAACTGTATTTTGCAGGTAGAAAGGACAATATAATTCGAAATCAGATTCCATTTGCATAGTTCGAAGGGATTGTACTTGAGGTTCAATATTGAAAATCGTATTTTTTTTTTTATTATAATATATATTTTTTATATTTTTTACTGCTAATGTAATTGAGTTATAAACTTTCCTATCTCTTAAGTTGGATCAAACTGGACACAGTGTGAGGAATTTCACTGAAATGCGTTCAGTAGTTTAGGAGTTTACCCCGGACGAAATAGTAAGAATATAATGGAGTTACGATATGTGGTGATAGAACTTTAAGGGGGTATTCTAGTCTAGAAATTTAAAATCATCGAATTTTTTTTTATAAATTTCAAAGTTTAACTATTCAAGAATATGTGTACAAGAGGATTTTTCAAAATTCAGATTATTTTCGGAGATATAGGCATTTTTCTGACCAGGCATCCAAACGGGTTCGGCCGGAACGCGAAACTTTAAACGCGTTTTTCTCAAAACTGACTTTTTCGGAACGATACCCACGATTTCTCAGGTTCTACTGGACCGATTTACTTGAAATAGAGTCTTCTTTATAGGCTTGTCTATAGTTGGAACTAGCCGCATCCCAAAATTTTTATTTTTATTATTTTTAAAAAATTCGAAACTGTCAGAAAAAGTGATCCAAAAAAACTTTTTTTTCAGGCAGTCGCCATTTAGTGAAAAAAATGTTTTCCCACTTTTCCGAAGTTCCGGTCATAGCGACATTATTCTAGATTAATAATCTTTTTTTCTGTTTGGTTTCAGATAACTAGGAGTTTTGAAATTATTGGCATGGTCACTTGGAAATTTTTAGAGACCCCCCCGCTTCGCCGGCTCATAATTTTTGAAATTTTTTACTTTTTTTAGTTTTTAATTTTTTTTCTGTACTCTTCAAAAATTAATAAATAACTGTAAGAAATGGATAGTAAAAATATTAATTGCCTGTTTTTTACGACACTTTAAAAATTACCTGAAATTCATGCTTCTAGACTAGAATACCCCCTTAAGATTTCATACTAAAATTGCTTATTATTGTTTAACACAGTATTGTTTGAACACAGGTCACGGATGGACACCGGCAATAAGAAAATATTTGCTTAACATTTTTTTTCTGATAAAAGAGAAAAACAACCGTCTTCTGAGGATATGAAAAGTATTCATGGTCCTGAAACTGTAACAGCCAGTCATGGGAAATTTTGTTTTATTGTCAACAAGTGAAACTTTCATCCGCTAAACTTAACTTAATCCCAACTCAAGTCTCTCACGTAACCACCAAATAAGGTATTACTTCGTGGGAGTGACCAGATATTTTACGTCTCCTTTTTGGCATGGACAGACAGACGACTATTTACTATAACTATCTAAATTTAGTCATGACGGAAGTTGCCGCTTCGGACAATCTAACAGATTTCCACTTATCAGAGGACTGACACATAAGTGCGGTCAAATTTTGTACCGTTAAACTACCACCTACTGCAGTTTCTAAATTTTCTTTTATGTTTAGAAACCGGGGGCAATGGAAAGACGAGTGTTTAGACTCTTCTATGGACTCCGTACACATCGAACTGCCTATACGAACTGACGTCATTTTGAATTTTTGATAGATTGCTTCAGTAAGCACCCATGTCCGCTTAATTATTGGGTCAGATGGAAATCCAGGTCCACATGTTGTCTAGTTACCCACTTATGGATGTTAGGTATAAGTCAATAGGTCCACCCGTGAGGTTTGCCATCGTTGCCGCCATATATCTATGGACTTCTTTCTCTCCTATCTTTTCTGATTTCTGTAATTGGCTCATATAATATCGTAAATTCGTATCCCTGCTGCTGGATATAGTTCGGAAGCACTTGTTACTCTTATTGCTGTGATTTTATGCACCGCATTTAATTTATGTGAATTTTAATTTGAGTGAATCGTAGTGAGCCGACACAGACTGTCTGACAGCATTGATGGTCTAAGTTTTTCTATGACTTTTCTGGTCAAACCAACTTGTAAGAACCCGCTGTCCAAGTTTGTTGCCAATATTGCCCTGAACAGGGTATAACGGGTGATTTTTTTGAGGTTAGGATTTTCATGCATTAGTATTTGACAGATTACGTGGGATTTCAGACATGGTGTCAAAGAGAAAGATGCTCAGTATGCTTTGACATTTCATCATGAATAGACTTACTAACGAGCAACGCTTGCAAATCATTGAATTTTATTACCAAAATCAGTGTTCGGTTCGAAATGTGTTTATCGACAAATTTTGTTCAGCGATGAGGCTCATTTCTGGTTGAATGGCTACGTAAATAAGCAAAATTGCCGCATTTGGGGTGAAGAGCAACCAGAAGCCGTTCAAGAACTGCCCATGCATCCCGAAAAATGCACTGTTTGGTGTGGTTTGTACGCTGGTGGAATCATTGGACCGTATTTTTTCAAAGATGCTGTTGGACGCAACGTTACGGTGAATGGCGATCGCTATCGTTCGATGCTAACAAACTTTTTGTTGCCAAAAATGGAAGAACTGAACTTGGTTGACATGTGGTTTCAACAAGATGGCGCTACATGCCACACAGCTCGCGATTCTATTGCCATTTTGAGGGAAAACTTCGGACAACAATTCATCTCAAGAAATGGACCCGTAAGTTGGCCACCAAGATCATGCGATTTAACGCCTTTAGACTATTTTTTGTGGGGCTACGTCAAGTCTAAAGTCTACAGAAATAAGCCAGCAACTATTCCAGCTTTGGAAGACAACATTTCCGAAGAAATTCGGGCTATTCCGGCCGAAATGCTCGAAAAAGTTGCCCAAAATTGGACTTTCCGAATGGACCACCTAAGACGCAGCCGCGGTCAACATTTAAATGAAATTATCTTCAAAAAGTAAATGTCATGAACCAATCTAACGTTTCAAATAAAGAACCGATGAGATTTTGCAAATTTTATGCGTTTTTTTTTTTAAAAAAGTTATCAAGCTCTTAAAAAATCACCCTTTATTAATTTTTACATGATGTTTGTAACACGCAAAGATAAAAAACAGTCGTTGTGAGCACTTGCTGGTGACGTCCTTACCCCACGGAGCTTAGAAGTACATAGATTCGTTGATCACCGAATTGGTTCCAATTGGTCAGGTGGAAGGGACATCCTTTCCACCTTGGTCGGACTCGAGGCCGACCCAAAACCTCTGACGTGCTATACGTCTGGCACCCGGCT
>JAPZAG010002964.1:0-13260 GCA_027475135.1 Bactrocera correcta | reverse complement strand
ACAGTTGATGAAAGAGATATTTTGAAATTTTCCATCAACAGAGAGTATAAGAGTCGGCTTTCATAAAATATATTATATTTAAACGGCAAAATTTAGAAATTTTTACGTGGGTTTGTTTTTGTAAAATTAGCAGATTAGGGCTTTACCGGGTAACGAAGTAGCAGACTCGCAAGCATGATCGTTTTTTCGTTACTTGATAACATCTCACTCGTCTGTTTGGTTTGTGTTGTTGCCACAAAAGTTCAGTTGGTTCATTGCGGCAAAATACTATACAAATACTGTTCACTACAATATAGTTTTTGACAAATTTTTCAAAAAGGAAGTATTTAATAAAAATTTATGAGCTGTTTCGAAACAACCCACCCACCACTGAGGAGGAGCAAAAAGTACGTTCACAGTTAAGTGTTTTAACTAAGTATCAACGAACAAGTTCGGTCTGAATACCCCTTATAATATTCTCTCGAACTTCATTCCTGTATAAAATGGTACAGGTTTTTAATTACATATGATCCTTCATTTTTAGCATCGAATCATAACTTAGTATTGATTTAATTAATCATAATCATAACAAATGTAGAATAATTCCTAAATAGCTATAATATATACATACGTATACTTCTGTATATGTGCATATGAATACATTTTTTTTTTATTGACTCAGATCTCTTAACTGTATGGGAACTAAATGTTACTGAACTTTGCAGTTCTCGATCATAAGTCATTCTAGCATGAAATAACTGGCAAAGTAAATACATACGTACATACATACGTGGAAAAAAGTGGTATATGCATGTACGAAGTACATAATTAACTAAAATACTGTTAGTTGTAACGCCCAAAAATTAATTACGGTATATTTTAATTATACAGTGATAAAACCATTTGGTGAGAAAACTTAGTTGAGGAAAGAGAATTGAAATCTTTAGATGTACTTGTAATTGTATACGAGTATGTGCTTACGGGCATAAGAAGGCATGTGAGTAGAAATGTACATGTGTGGGGAAGTGATAGGAACGTATTTAATAGAAAGTTTAAACAATTATAAGTACATATGTATGTACATATCTTACTACCAAATAAGCTTAAAAAATATATTTCATATATTAAGAAATTATTATATCGGTTCTTCGCCTTTTCGCGTTCTATCTCGCATCGTTATTCGTATTATTTTGTTATTACAAGATTGTTTGCAATACAGCAATAAATTCAGTTTTGTGTATATTAGGGTGATTAAAAAAAAAAAAATGTTTTTTTTTTTCGTTTGGTACTCTGAAAAATAGGTTTCTAGACACCTCTAAGGAAGCCTTTCCAAGAATGAGTTCCCAATTGTAACGGGAAGGTCCTCCTACTTACAGTTTTCTATTTTTTCTTATAATTAGAAAGAAAAATGTATATCTCGCTTCCAGCTACTTGAAAAAATATTTTGTTCTTTAGACGACATGACCTAGCCAGTGTAGCCGCTGTCTCTTAATTCGCTGAACGATGTAAATGTCGCCGTATATCTCGTATAACTCATGGTTCCATTCAAATTCGCTGTTGCCAATGCGCAAAGAACCATAAATCTTCTGCTTAACTTTTCTGTAGAAAATCGTCAAAAGAGGTCTCTATTTTTCGATTGTCTACTTACCTGTAGCACCTGTTGGCAAGAGTTATCCGGCGTTGGATTTCGAGGGCGACGTTGTTGCTGGTGTTCATAGACGATATTATCTACGTCTTCGAAGTTATGCGACAGAAGATATATCGTCTTGCTCTCGTTTACTACCATACCCATATGCTTTATTCCCGTACGTAAAAAATGCATTAAGAGGTCAACGTTTTTCGACACCTGTCTTCAGAACACATGCTTTGAAAACACTTTCAATCGACAATTGTTCCAAACCCGTGCCAAAGAGAACACTTTGGAAAACAGTATATCACGGTGCATTCGGTGTCTTAAAGACTTACTAAGTTTCATTTTGTTTTTGATACTAACGTTAAATCTATAGATTTGCTAAGGATATTTACCATTTCGCTGACTTTGACTCAGATCCTTTATTACCTTTAGACTTATAAATTAAATTTTCTATACATATTTAGATATTTAAAAAACGAATATGTTTTTCTTATTGATTATTTATTTTCGTTCCTTATTTACAGATATTCCTGTGTGTGGCGCTAAATGGCGCGCTGCTCACCCAAGCACAACCGCATCGTGAACCCCGTTTGGGCTCCAAGTGTCAACATGATATGGATTGCACGGACTTCATCAAGGGTAGTGCCTGCTCAGCGACCGGCTATTGTGAGTGTGCACCATATTATGTGCAATACAACGCTACCAGCTGTCTGTCATGTAAGTATTGCAATAACAGGTTAGCTATGCGAACAATTATGGTATTCGAATGCATTACATTACATACTTGTAGGTGCGAGTGGTTTAAGTGGCCGACAATAGTTGACTTCTAATGCCAACTAGAAAATCAGTCAAACAGTCAATCATAGTCAAATACAAATACACAAATAACTACCAATATCAAATGAGTTCATGTGATATCACTTGTCTTCCCTCTACAAATCCACACTCAGCCTTGTACTTTATGCGAGTTTTGCATCTAATGCACTTACAGCTGACAGCAGAAGCCAATCAGCCAGCTAATGCACACTCTACTAAATGCAAACACATATATTCGTATATATGTAAACATATAAATGACTACTAGTAATGCTGCTCTGCATCTTTCTATGCCTAGGCGTTGTTGTATGCACCACTGTTGCCGGGTCTAATGCAGCACATTTATTTCTCATATCATTGAGAAGTCGTCGTAAATCATATAGTGGTGTACATATATTTAAAAGTAGCTACAGATATATACTTAAGAGCTCGTTCGGCACTTTTCTCCATTCATAGAATACAATGTATAGGTATGTAAATACAAACGTGTACCTAAGGCAAACAAACAAACTTAGCTGATAGCTGAACAAGCAAAGAGCAAATAATGTACACATGGCGTGTGTCCCCGATTTTCATGCAACAATGTTGATATGCTGCAGCAACATCGTTTACATTAACATTGCTATGCATTTGCTGTTGTCGATCGTTGCAATTGTCAGTGCGCTGCGATTATTGTGTTGCAGCACTCACTCAGTTGTTTGTTGTTTTTTATTGCAGCTCTTTGCCAGTCGGTACATAGCTGATCTGCTGACGTACGAGTGGCTTTGCTTATCTGCTGTTGTACGGTTTGTTTTGTTGCCGGAATGCCAGAAAAGGCGTAGTTTGTTTACTTGAACATGGATATTTGACCCGCTTTTTTGCACGGGCAGCTGCGATGAATGATGATTGTCAGCGAACCTAACGATCGTTGGATTCATTATCTTTCGATATATTGATAATGCCACCATATAGGAAACTGAGAGGTGACAGCAGCAATATGTTTTTCTGATTGGAATATATGAGCTATTGAAAGGGATTGGCTCAAATGTTTATGGAACATTTTAGAAAGAAAATGTGAAATTGACGAAAATAAAAGAATCAGATGGAATTTTCACACATTTATCCACTATGGGTATATCAGGATAATATTATGTCCGAAGATATGAGGTTTCAGGTAAAAGTAGGCGGTGCCATGCCCATCGTCCAGTTTTAGAACCGGCTCCTATCTATCCTAATTTTATTATAAAAATATGGAGGGGGTGGAATTATTTTCCGATTTTATCTATTTTCACCTACCTTCTATTCCTACCATCTATTTTTACCTAACTTTTAAACAATTTTGTAGCCACATATTCCCCTAATGCGATTGCACATCCTTTGTAAACTCACAGAAAAGAAGAACTCCTGTGTTCGAACTTATAAATTAGCAAAACGCCAATAGAAATTTCCACAGGCGTTTAATTTCCATTCCCGACAGTTCCGTGGGATGCCTGAAGGGATATGTTCCCAAGTGTGTAAGACTTGACTTGTTTTCACCTCGTCCTCTTCTATACAGCTTCCTCAGCCCTATAGCGTGGTCACCAATAGGGCAATGGTTAAAAGCTACACAATTAGGAAGAGTCTAACTTTATTGAGGGCAAAGAGATCACCAGATCTATTACGATTGATCTGGTGCCAAAAGGATTTTGTGACAGCGCAAATACCGAAGCCGGCCCAGCGCTGGCCCGCGAAGCCCAGCTATCTAGTAGTAGACAACAAGAGGATACGCAAGCATCGAGCCGCTCCCATTCTACTAATAGCGGTTGTGGAGTTCTCTTCCTTGCTATCCGATCAGCTTTACAATTTCCTTCGATTCCGCTGTGACCTGGCAAGCATACCACTCTTATCACAAAGAGTCTCAATGCAATTGATAGCGAGGTTCGGCACTGAGTGAATGGTCACTTCTCTAAAGGAAGCTGCACTTCGAACCAGCAAATCTACTGCTATCTTTATGGATACAGCCCCGGCTTGGAAAACACTGCAATCGAAAGGAAGTCTGAAGTTGGAGTTGATAGAGAGGTGTCATAACTCCCTAACGTGTTCTTTTAGAAACCCAGATTTTCTGAGTTTGATAGCAACTTTCACAATCATACACCGATATTACGGGCACTTTGTGTAGGATGGCCTTAAGTGCAATGGTTGGAATGGAATTTAGTGCACCACACACCCTTCGAACGCTCTCAAGTTTCTTTGCAAGTGTGGTACCTTCTAGAGCCCTCCACCACATAAAGACTCCATAGAACATAGTTATAGGACTTTATAAATTCTCATTAATTGCCTTTTGGGGATGCGGCAATGGTCCGATTTCGCTCGCCTACAAAACTAACTCCCTTGAGTGCCAAAGAATACATTTACAAGCTTTGAACAATATGTCTAAATTTTTACTCAATTTATCCCGACGTACAGTCAGTCTCCCGAATCTCAAATTTATTAACAGTTATCATACCAATTTCCTTTAATATAACTTACTACATAAATTTTCAATAGGAATCTCAAGATTTTTTGCACGATAATGTAATGATTGCAGCTTTGACACAAGGCTAAGCTGGTAACACAATGTATTACACTGCATTTACTCGTAGAATGCGCAAATATTTGTTTTTGTATTGTTGGTATAGCTGTAGTTGGGCTGCGATATTTGCTCGGTTATTCCAACAGCGTTGCCCACGGAATGCCGCATTCCTTCCCTATTTGTCAGCAGTACACATATGACTTTCTTACTGACCGCGAACTTCTCGCAGCTCGCTGCAGCTCAGCCGATGCCGTTTCCTTCACACACCAACAGTGCACATTCTTGTGTTGCGTGCAACATGCCTCAACACATGCCTCACATGCAAGCATTTGTGAGCGACCGTTTAGCAGAAAGCTTTGCTAACACACCTCGGCATGCACTACCAAATTTTCTATTTGCATTCGAAATGTCTTCGAACACACTTAACTCAACAATTACATCCCGACAAATGCACATACTTGAGCTTAGAAGAGAGTATAGATATATTTACATATTGTATGTATATTTCACACCAAATATTTGTTTATCCGCCTGTGTGTGGGTTTTTGTGTGTTTCTGCTTAATTGCCTCACCTGTCAAGTCGGCCTGCATCCCTGCACTCTCTTCATACAGTCGATTTTATTTAACTTTTCTCTGGTATTTGCTCTTCTAAGTAACACACACCATTCTTATTATTATTATTTTTTTAAACTTGTCTAAGCATATGTATGCAATTTATTGTTCTTCTTCTTCTTTACAGCTCAACTTCTGGGTGGTGATTGCGTTCTGAACGATCAGTGCACAATGAAGGTGGCAAACAGCAGCTGTTTGGATGGCGCCTGCCGTTGCGTCGAGGGTTTCCTGCAGTTCCGCAAACATACCTGCCTTGGACGTAAGTACGCTGAAATTGCTAAGCACCATACCAAAGCCAACTAGCCTCACTAGAATCTACTCATATAGCACTTGTAATCATGCAATCTCCACTTGTAGACATTGACTATTGTATTTAATTACTAAAACAATCACTTTGGTTTTGCTTTGAAAGAAATTTAATGTTATGTTATTTTCAAATATCAAAAATTCAGCTGTTCTTATTAGAAATTTTAATTTCAATAAATAACGTATTGAAAACCGTGAAGATATCGTTATTTATGTTTCTGCGTAAATGTGGATAACAAGTAGGTAACTAGCCCTCGGAACCAACAGCTATGAGTTACTTTGTGGGAGGGACAGGACGTTTAAATTGCATTTATAGTGCGGACGCCCAACCTGTTAAAAAACTCTCAGATTTGTCATTACAAGGGGTGCTATATATATTTCTGGTCTAATAATGAAAATAAAAATATTTATCAACGAAAATGGTTTTTAATGTTTTTCAAAATATTCTTCATCAAGATTTATACACTTTTGCATGCGCTCAAACCAATTTTCGAAGCACTATTTCCACTCCGATTGAGACACCTCCGA
This sequence comes from Bactrocera correcta, assembly GCA_027475135.1. Taxonomy (NCBI): domain Eukaryota; kingdom Metazoa; phylum Arthropoda; class Insecta; order Diptera; family Tephritidae; genus Bactrocera; species Bactrocera correcta. The sequence continues at coordinate 6,856 of JAPZAG010002964.1, read as the reverse complement.
AATATGGTTTTTGAATGCTTCAACAACATCTTCTGGTGACAAAAATCGTTGACCACGCATTATTTTCTTGATGTGTGGGAATAAAAAGAAGTCATTGGGTGCCAAGTCAGGGCTGTACGGCGGATGACCTATCAATTCGACGATTTGGCCACCATTTGCTTCGAAGTGCTTCTTCCACGAATAACTTTCGTTGGATTTGGCTCGTCTTGGAAGACCCACGCGGTCGATTGCTGTTTTGTTTCGGGTTCATACGCATAGATCCATGATTCGTCACCTGTGACGATCTTATAAACGTCTTTTGAAGCACCGCGATCGTATTTTTTCAGCATTTCTTTACACCAATCCACACGAGCCTTTTTTTGAGCGATTGTCACATTGTGCGGGATCCAACGAGAACAAACCTTTTTTACGGCCAGGTGTTCATGCAATATCGAATGTATGCTGGTGGGAGAAATGCATAGGCATGCCTCTATCTGAAGGTATGTTACATGACGGTCTTGCATTATCAGTTCACGTACGGCATCGATGTTTTCTGGCACAACGGCTGTTTTTGGACGACCTTCACGCCACGATTGAATTCGTTGTACCAGTTTTTCACAGTGCTGTAGGATGTTGCTTCATAGCCATACAAAGATTCTAGTTCATCGATGCACTCTTGTCGTGGTAATCCATGATGATTTTTGTGAAAAATGATCGCACAAAAATGTTCACGAGTTAATTCCATTTTTTGGCCGAAATGAATTTTTTAATTCCCTGTAAATAAAACAATTCACGATTAAATGACAAAACGTTCTGAGTGATGTTATGCTAAAAAATGTCAAATTTTCCAATGGAAATGTCAGATTGCACCTGGCAACACTTAGTGTTGCTTAGGCCAGAAATATATATAGCAGGCCTCGTATGAATGCTAATGATTCGCTAACATCGACTGATACATGATGTCATTAAATTATCGACCATAATACTGCAACCGATTGTGGTTTTTAGTTTTTCCCCTTATATTTGAAAAGTGAGGGCAGTAAAATAATACATGTTCAGAGTCTTTTATATACTCTGTACACGTTGGACAGTTCGGACTAATGTCATTGTGGAATCTGTAAAGGTAACTTTTAAAGCACCCATGTCCTTAAAGTATTTGGGCCAGATGGAAATCCAGGCCCCAATGTCGTCTGTCTATCCACGACTGAATGTCCGGTATAAGTCTGTGGATTCAGCGCCCTTCGGATGAGGAGTTTCACCACCCCTGCCACATTTTGGTGCTCTTATTTATCTCCTCTGTCTTTGCGGATACTGTTTTATAGCTGATATAATCGCTCCAGTTCGTCTCCCTGGATGTCAAAAGTTGATATAGTCTGGAGAGCACTTATTACTCGAATCGCAGAAGGCATATACACTGCAATTATTTGTTTAGTATACGCTTTTATATCCATATCCTATCTACACTGGTGTATACAATGCTTCTCACAGAAGAGAACCATGGCGTATGCCATTTATCACATTTATTTCTTAGGTCGATTAATTGTTTGGCCACTGCTACGATCAGTGGGCCTACTACTGAGCCTTGTGCTACTCCACCCGAGATAGAGCAGCTCTGGATGCCGACGACTTCTCATAGTGCGTCAATAGTGGACCTCTTTTTCATAAAGCCGTGTTGCCTCTCTGAAAACTCGCCGGCTTCCTGGATTGCTAATTCCAAGCGGGGTCGTATTATATTTTTCGTGCACTTTACCTATTGTGTCGAGCATACACAAAAGTCGGTACGATCGAAATATCCATCTGAAATTTCGCAAATGTTTTTTTTTCTTCCCAAGAAGCTATTATTACTCACATCAAAATCAAGTTATTGTATGGAAAACTTTTTTATTTCGACAATATATGTACATACGTTCTCGTAAGTATGTATATTTCTTCATAAATTTTGAGGTTGTGCATGCCATTATTACAATCTCCGAAGAAAATGCTTAAATCGGTCCACTTTAGTATATAGCTACCGTGCAACTGACTATTTAAAAGATAAAGATCTTCAACATATAAGTATGTACATAGTATATCAAACAAAGTGGTAAGAAAGAAGTAACAAAGTGTTTCTCAATACATACAAACCGCTGACTGGCTAAGTTTTCAGTTTCAATTTGTTATAAAAAAAAATGCCCCAGTGAAGAGTAGACCGAAGCACCGATCCTAAATTTTTTTCTTATTTTGGCAATTGGTCTTCTGATAAGAATAAGGAAAATTAGAAAATGATATTAGTTAAATGTTGTTAGGAGTAGTACTGATGCGATTTTAACTCGTTTAAACACCAGAACATACATATTAAATAATTTTTCGTTGTTTTCGCTATAGCGTCAGTAATTGATACACAGGTTTTCATATACGGCAGTTGGGTGCTTGAAAAGCTATATATTGAAAGATGAGAATTTGTCACACCTAAGGGATATTGCATAACGAATTAGGTTCGAATTGAACGAGTAGTTGTTGAGATATGGTATTTCACCAAAAAGGAGGCGTGCCACTCTCTTTGTTTTAACCTTGTATCTTTTTGGGAAATAAATTGATGTGGAAGAAATCTCAATTTTTAATCATGTTATGGCTTCTATGGGCAGACGGACAGACAGATATCCGGAAATCAAAATTAATAGAATATAAGAACTTATATCTATTTCGATTTGGTTTTGGTTTTATAAATCACGTTTGCTCAAAAAGGTAGTTCTGTCTTGAAATTATGCAAAGACCTTACCATAAATGAAAGACTCTGCAGGCGTCTCAAGAAATCGGTGGCAACCAAAATATAAGTACCAAACGTATGAACAAATAATACAAATATTTATGGAAATTTCTAGTTTTTATATACATATGATGAGACAACACAATATTAGTTTGAAATATACTGAAATAAGATATACATAAGTAAGAACAATCTAAAATTGCATGCATTGAATGACTCTCAAGTAGGAACCTACGAACCTCTTAATTGGAAAGGTTACTTATCGCATAACAAACACTCAAAGCTATTTCCGACACTTCTGCAACTGTTAGTATTACACATGCATACACATCCATATTATCTCGCCGGTGGTACAAGTGTGATCAAAACGGGAGCTAGGAAACAAGTTGCGTGTCACACGCATGCGCCCCTCAAGAGCTAATAAAGTACGTTCACAAACGTGCCGAAAAAAACGTGTACGCTTAGTATGTATGAAGTCTCGCAGTAAAATTATTTACAATAATTATTTAAGTAATAGGTTAATTAGTTACCAGCAAAATTTTCCAGAAATTACCAGAATTTCTGTTAAGTAAACATACACACATAAAGCAAAGTAGTAAAGTACCATTGAGTTTTAACATTGCAGTCACGATCGTTACAGCAAATAGATGATCTAAAAGTACACTTCGACGTTTGTATATAACTATGTACGTTATGAATAGCTTAAGTCAACAAGTGTATGCCCTGCAACCCATCCATGACGCAGAAGTAGGTGTTGACTATTCAATTGATGTAGATCGCGACTCAAACTGACGATAGTACAAACATACAAAGATAATCGTGTGCATAAATATTTACATACATACACTGACTTCCGACAGCACTCACTTGTTTACTTCGTAATGAAATATGTTATAATTGTCATCAGAGACCTCATCACATCACTATCATTATAATGTGATTTAATTATAAAGCAAAAGGTAACTGCACTGAGAGGTGTTTGACTTGCCACATATGCATACTCATGCTACGTTGAGAAGAAGCTGTTAGCGCACGAACACAGTCAAATAATAAATGAAAAATCCCTCTAGGAAATCTGTCTTCTTTCATAAGCAACTAAAAATCCACATTAGCCTGACAAAGGGTTTTAAGGTTTATTTAGTATTATGCCAAAAATAAAAGTAACATTTTTCATCGAGTTTTCTTTTAAATGTCGCTTATTCGTCATGCATATTTGGTTTTTTTTTTTTAAGTTTGACATGAATTCAAGAATAACACTTGTTTCAAGATTTCATATACTCTCGCTGCTAGAATAAAAAGTTGCTTACAAAAATTGATAAAAGTTGACTGTTCTTTTTAGTGAATTTTTGCAGAGCAAATTTCAATACTTTATTAATGCTCTTCAGATCTGATTAATTCTGACATAAAATGTACTGCTTATCATATAAAGAGATAATGCTAGTCATACTAAAATATTTTGTTAAAAAATGTTATTCACTGTATACTAAAAGGTATATCCATTAATAGAATTTTTGTCCTACATGGTCAGTGAGCGCCTACGTGCTAATGTACTTTCGTATCTTCGCAAAGGCGTTCGTTCTAGTAGCATGTAGACTGCGGCGCCAACCAATTGCCTCAACCATCTAATCGGATTACAAATCACGAAAATTACGGTTTCTTGAATGTCAAGCAAAGGCACTATCTTACACGTAAATCAGCAAATCTTACACCTTTATTTCAATGTTTTCGTTTCCCATTGGAAGCATCTCGGCGGAAGACGATAGTGACTACCGGACACAATTAGAACACATTAAGGTTGTTGTGCTAAGTTTGCTCCACAAGCTGAAACCGAGATAGAGCTAGAGAGCAGAGAAAATAAAATAGCGATTTAAAAAGTCCTGCAAAAACCGTTTAACTTTTCGTTATTGTGTATAAAAATAAAATGCTATATGTTTCCTTCTCGAGCTTTTGATGATACGATTATATTAAACAAATTGTTTCCTAAATAATAATCCTTTATTTACGAGTTGTAAAAACTTATTTTGTTCTTGTTAGTCTATTATTATGTTAAAAATATTTAAGTAAATATAATTATATAAATCAAACATCCTCAATCTCTGAGATGCAAATTCATTAGTACAATCTTCATGAGTGTCTTTTTGTCTTTTTCGTTGCAAATGATGTTCTGATATAGCCGATACAGACTGTCAAATCAATTAGTATGAATCACCAGCCAAATAAGTCAGCAGACTGCAAATATTTCTTAGAAACGATGAGTACTTTTTCGAGTTCATGTACTATGAGACGACGTTGTCATTATAAAAATCTTGGTCAAAATATTCAGAAAAAAATCCATCAATAGCAAACCGATTGGCCAAATAAAAGATTTCATTACAAAATACTATTCGTAGTATTCGTATTCGTACTAGTTATAAATCTTATGTTTTTCGATCTATCTAAATTTTAAACAAACTTTTCTGGTTGTAAACTGGTTTATTTTCTATTATAGAAAAATTAAATATTACACAAAGTGCAATAATATTCGAAAAGAAAAAAATGAAAATGGTCAAATATCGTGGCAAAGGTGAGCCGACGCCGAAAGAAACTCCTCTAAATAGGTTAAAAATCAAGGCTATGTTGACAGTTTTCTTCGATTATCGAGTCGTGGTGCACTCCAAATTCCTTTTGACCGGCCAAACTGCCAAATTTGAGTGTTGTACGTCGTTTGCGCTAAGCTATTCGTAGAGGTCGACAATTCTTAAATTTTGCATTACTATAATTTACCGTAGCATACTATTTTGATACTTCGGGAATTTTTTGTCATATTTTCAACTAATATCGTGCCGCAACCTCTGCAACCTCCGCATTCGCCTGATTTACCATCGTGTAACTACTAGCTATTCAGCAAATTGACATATCCACTCAGAGGACACGGTTTAGACTCAAACGCTCAAACTCGAGGGTATAAAAGATGAATCGAAGAGGGCTTTGGTGGCCATCACGTCGGAGGATTTCTTTACATAAGTGCTATGGTGACTGCAAAATTCGTAGGCATAAGTGTATTGCAGCGGGAGGACAAAATGCACCCTTCAATTTGTTTGTTTATAGCACAACTATAAGATTTTATTTAGTACACCTTTTTTTTAGTAGAACCAGTAGTGAACACTTCCAAACATGAAAATTTCTTATTATTTATTTTCAGCAACCTTTTCCCATCACTATGCCAAGGCTAAGTAGACAGAACAGACACACCTTTCAGCTATCCTATTTAATTATTTATTGTTTATGCGATTGTAGTAAAACACAATTGACCGTTATTTGACAACAAAAGAGGCTGACCGTAAGCGCCACCATGCCATATATGGTACATGTGTTCACGTAGCACTACTGCACCATAGAGCCCAGCTGCGGCTGCTGACTTAGCTGCAGTGCTGTCACTTGCAAAATGGAGAAAGTTTTTATCAAATTAAAAAAGAGAAATGCATAACGCTAAGAAGCAAAGTTAAATACAACTGTAGCTGTCATGTGAAGCAGCAGCAACAGCAGCATGTAATTATGTATAAGCAGTAAGAATAGCACATGCGCATTGTAAGACTTAGCTATCGATAATGAAAAAATCAGCAAGCATGTGCTGGCTCATTTCCAGGAAGCGCATGTACCTTAAATAACAATGTATAGACTTTAAGTTTCGGCGCAAGCTAAATTATCGAACCTGGCTCGAGCTGGCGCCAGCTGTGGTTATCACTTAGCAGCAATCGCAAATACATTTGTATATCTGTACATTCTACCGTTCTAATGTTGGTCATTTGGCCACTGCTTGGACGTGCATACCGTCTGCCACAATTGCCTTTGTTGTGAATGTCCACATACATACCTTTCCACATTCAAATAGAAGTATGCATGTGCTTAGAGCCCCTCCTAAAAATATATGTGCGCTTCCACAAAAAAAGTATGTTTCCGTTAAGTGCGATTTCAACGCCATTATCGCGTCTGCAAATGCGAATCTTATAGTATTTATTTATATAAAATATATATCACAAACATATCTGTAAGTGCATATGTATGTGCTTCTCATGTCTGCTTGCCGTGTACCTGCTTTTCCAATCTCAATTTAGCGTGTAATTTCTTCTACGCCAATTGTTGCTGTAATCG
>JAPZAG010002963.1:0-13265 GCA_027475135.1 Bactrocera correcta | reverse complement strand
TATATGATATTTTCCCTTATTTCTTTCGCATCAAACGTCGTCATATGAAAATGTTTTTTTTTTTACCTATCTATGTAATAAAAAAATAAATTTTTGATTGGATATGGCGGCTCTCTCAAGCGCTTATTTGGAAGATTCTCAAATTTTGTTCAGTAAGCCGCTGCGATCATTCGATACTCGATGCGATTGCGATGCGTGTTTTCTTCGACCTGCAAGATTTTCTGATAAAGATTCTACATCACGGATATTTTTGATACCCTCACCAGGGCACCATTTATAGAAAGATCTAGATCTTTTGGGGCATTTTAAAATGAAAAAATGTTAAACTCAACTAAATTATTTACTTAGAATCTGTAAAAATGTAATTGGAAAATTAGAATAACTACTTAAGTCGCTAAGCTGTTTGGAAATGGATTTAGTTCGTGTTGCCCCGTTATAGTGCCACCTAACCCAGCAGCTTGAGCTGCTCAAAGTTCAAAAATCATGAAATATTAAATTAGGTACATGGTGGCCAGCGGAAGTGTTGAATTTATATATTTTATCACTAAACTTAAAGAGATATTCGTAGAGCTGTCTAAGAACCTATTTTTCAGAGTACTATGTGAAAAAATATTCTTGGTTTGACCTACAGTGTCACGAGCGAGTCGAAGCACTATAGCATACAGCTGCCATACAAAATATATTTTTGTATGGAAAACTATTTTATTTGTGGAGAATTCGGTGTTAGTAATCTGTATTTCCAGCTGTAAAACTGCTATCAGTTTACGCTATGTAGCGGTTGAAAGACAATTTTTCGTTTTAAAAACCGATGGTTTCGCTCATCACTGCTTGAGCACTCTGTTCTTTAACAAGCTTCAAATAGTTTTTAGACAAAAAATTATTTGGCTCTTTTGGCCCATGCTTTTAGACAATGATGTCATATGATCTATAGTACATACATACTAAACGCACTACGTGTGCGTCATGTGGTATGAGCAACATCAATTAGTGGTGCCAAGTCCCAGTGCCATAAATTCAAAACTACAAACTAGTCAGTCTGCCGTAAAATTGAAATGCGAAAATAAAGAACAACACATTTACATTTGCAATAAACAACAAAAAATCACAACAAATGTAGAGCAACGAATTATCGCTTGTGGGCAAATGAAAATTGCCATTCGACAAATAAGTAACTCTGAGTTGATGAGCACGCATACGCCATGCCGTACCAACACAAAAAAGGTTTTACAATTATATGTGCAAATTGTATATATATTAGGTTGTCAAAAAAGTCTTGCGGTATTTTCGCTAGTTGGCGCTGAAAGCGCGTAGTTCTAGTTTTATTCGTCGCATCGGGTCATGCTATACCTTTTTGGAAAGCTCATTTCACGCGCTAACAAGTGTTTGATTGATTATCGTTTCTTTTAAGTCGTTCGTGAGTTATAGCGTCGCAAACATGGAGCAAAATAAAGAGAAAATACGGCATATTTTACAGTACTACTACGATAAAGGTAAAAATGCATCTCAAGCCGCCAATAAAATTTGTGCAGTTTATGGACCCGATACAGTTTCCATTTCCACCGCACAACGATGGTTTCAACGTTTTCGTTCTGGTGTAGAGGTGGTCGAAGAAAGGCCTGTCGTCGAAAATTGCGATAAAATCGCTGAATTGGTCGAAAGAGACCGGCATAGGAGCAGACGTAGCATCGGTCAAGAGCTGGGCATGAGTCATGAAAAATTCATTTCAATTTCAATAAAAAAAAATTCAATAAAAATACCGCAAGAGTTTTTTGACAACCTAATATATTAGAGTGATTCAAAAAAAAAGTTTTTTTTTTGTTTGTTACTCGGAAAAATAGGTCCCTAGATACCTCTAAGAAAGCCTCTCCAAGCATGAGTTCTGAATTGTAACGGGAAGGTCCTCCGACATACAGTTTTCTATTTTTTCTTATTATCAGATACAAAAATTTATATCTCGCTTCCAACTACTTGAAAAAATATCTTGTTCCTTAGATTTTGTAAGAAATTGAATGCTCTACAAAAAAGGTCCGTACGATTTTTTCATAAAATTCTCGATCGGGAGATTTCTGGAATCTTTTCAATCAATAGTTTTTAAAAGTGCCTTATTATATACGCAGAATCGAACTATTTTAAATTTTTTCTTTTTTTTGTGTAAGACTTTAAATGAAAAAACGGCTAAGTATGTGCTATACTCTTTTGATCCCTGTAAAAAACTAAATTTTTCGATAGAATACCATAACCAATATATTATATAAGGAGCAAGGTCAACCGCATATTTGAAAATTCTGACAATAGTTATATGGGACGAGGGAAAACTTTCACCTAATTGTATCCCCTTTACGCACAAAGGTATAATTATAAAAAAATATTTAATTTTTGGCATGCAGGCATATTTGACAAAAAGCGCTTATAAAATTGTTTCGAAGACTGAAAAAATCGTTGGCATAAGTGTATTACATCTGATGGGGACTACTTTGAAGACAACAAAATAAATATTGATGAATATTTAAATATTTTGCGTTTTATTTATAATTTCGGATACTTTACCACAATGTATATTAAAATGATTGAAAAATAATTATTTAATACAACATTTAATATAATAATTATTTAATTAACAATTTAAAGATTTGCTTCAATCTACCTGTATAACCTAAATGTTCAATTTATTTCCTCTTCTTTATAATACCACTAATTATGTAGGTTAAAATATGTTGCCGCTGGTGCCAAGGCGAAAAAACAGCCCTAAGGCTTGCAGGGCCGAGAATTTGAAGGGAACCAAGTGATCATCTTTTATATATTTTAAGCACTTTTTCCAAAGCTTTCAAAGGTAAAAAATAAGAGCATGAATCCTTAGCAGACCTCAAATAAAAGAATTTTGTATTGTGCAATCTCTCCGAGGTCACTTAATAATGAAGAGAAGAAAGCCTTGAATAGTTTTAAGGCAATAGTGCATGGGTTCTGTGGAAATCATAGAGCTCACAATTATGATGAGCTTAACACTGACATCATTACGAATTTCTCCCGCATCGGATGTCGAATGCCTCTAAAGATGCGCATGTCACATTCTCATTTAGGTAAATTTAAAAATAATATGGGAGCTTATCCGGAAGAACAAGGAGTGCACGTCCATCAAGACATAATGGAATTTCAAAGACTTTATCAAGGCCAGTATACAATACTATTGAGGACTATATTTCAAAGAAACTTCTGCAGAGCATGACAGAAGAAGTAAAATTGTCCATTTTTATACATTTGGAGTCTATTTTAAAATGTCTATTGTATGAATGGATCCTAAATGGATGATCGTTACCTCTTATTAAATTATTGATATGAAAAATTGTGGGCATTTTTATTGAGTTGAATTTTATCATTTTATATATGTATGTACATAAAAGCAAATGCAAAACAATAAGGCATGTATAACCCAAAAATGCTATTGTCCGGTGATATATTGACTGATATTTTCTGTAAATAGTCAGCCGTAGACAATGAGGCCCATATCTTTTATCTGGGAGCTTGACAGTTATGACATTTTTAGGCTTCAGATGGCACACGTTAAAGGCAGTATTGGTTTAAAGTTCCCGATATCTTTATTGGTTTTTGGTTTGCTTACTGGAAGTGAAACAATTATTGATTTAAACAAAATGTAGTAGTTTTTAGCAAACCCGTTTTATAGTTAGTGGGCGGGGTTATCATCCGATTTGTCCCGTGCAAATTTGGGTGATATAACATGAATGATTTGGACCACTCCCTCTTTTTAAGGGTTTTCAAACTACAATTATACCTCACCTTCAATGCAATTCGTTACAAAAAAAACGGGTTTGTATGTTAGTTTCCGGTGTGGCAATTTGTAGGTTTTCGATAAATGGGGTTTGTATGCAAATTTAAAGTACCAAACCAACAGTGCCAAAGAATAAATTCAACAAATTTCAGCAAGATATCTTAATTTGTACTCAAGTTACAGCTTTCACGGACGGACGGACAGACAGACAGAAAGACACCCGGATTTCAATTGTGCTCTATCTTTATACGAGGGCTGCTGTATATATTTCTGGCCTAGACAACACTACGTGTTGCCAGGTGCAATCTGACATTTCCATTGGAAAGTTTGACATTTTTTAGCATAACATCAGAACGTTTTGTTATTCAATCGTGAATTGTTTTATTTACAGGGAATTCAAAAATTCATATCGGTCAAAAAATGGAATTAACTCGTGAACATTTTCGTGCGATCATTTTTCACAACTTTCGACGTGGATTATCACGACAAGAGTGCATCGATGAACTAAAATCTTTGTATGGCTATGAAGCACCATCCTATAGCACTGTAAAAAACTGGTACAACGAATTCAATCGTGGCCGACGCTCGCTCAAAGACGAATTCCGTGAAGGTCGTCCAAAAACAGCCGTTATGCCAGAAAACATCGATGCCGTACGTGAACTGATAATGCAAGACTGTCATGTAACATACCTTCAGATAGAGGCATGCTTATGCATTTCTCCCATCAGCATACATTCGATATTGCATGAACACCTGGCCGTAAAAAAGGTTTGTTCTCGTTGGATCCCGCACAATTTGACAATCGCTCAAAAAAAGGCTCGTGTGGATTGGAGTAAAGAAATGCTGAAAAAATACGATCGCAGTGCTTCAAAAGACGTCAAGATCGTCACAGGTGATGAATCATGGGTTCATGCGTATGAGCCCGAAACAAAACAGTAATCGACCGTGTGGGTCTTCCAAGACGAGCCAAATCCAACGAAAGTTGTTCGTGAAAGAAGCACTTCGAAGCAAATGGTCGCCTGTTTCTTCGGCAAAACTGGTCATGTGGCGACTGTTCCGCTTGAGCAACGTAGGACGGTCAATTCTGAGGGGTACACCACCATTTGTTTGCCTGAAGTCTTCGGAGAAATTCGAAAAACGAACAAGAGAAGACGAATCATTGTGCATCATGACAATGCGAGCTCTCACTCATTGGCTCAAATCAGCGCCTTTTTGACCGGCCAAAACGTCGAATTGACGGGTCATCCGCCGTACAGCCCTGACTTGGCACACAATGACTTCTTTTTATTCCCACACCTCTGCGAATGGTAGGCACCTTGTCGTGGTGCAGAGGCTTAAACCGCAGCACAGCACGGCATCTCCCAGCCGCCAGGGGTGATGCTGAAAAGGATCTCTCCTGTGGGCTGGCGGAAGCCGCATGTGCGCGGTGACCAAGAGCTACCACCTCCTAATCCAGGGTGTTATGCGACCCGTGCCCATTGGATGATTTGCAGCCAGGAGGTGAATTCGGCTGTATTCGTACGGAGCCTTCCCAACACCGGGCCGCCTTGGGAAGTAACGGTGGCCTTACTGCGTCAAGGGGCTCTGGCGCAGCGGACTTTCTGAATTCCCCTTACGATGACTAGACCGGGAGGCTCACAACACGGGCCAAACGGTCGCAAGAACAAGATGACAAAACAACAACAACAACAACAACAACAAACAACAACAACAACAACTACAACGGCAACGACCCAGGCAACGACAACGGACAACAGCAGCAGCAGCGGTAGTACCGCTGGTAGGAGTGGCCCATGGGCTAAACGCAAGACGTTTAAATTCATGGAGGCGTTGACGCCGCAAGAACGGGAGCTCTTTGAAGAGCACGCTCGCGACGACGACGACGTGCCCTCCTGCAGCGGAACTCAGCGCAGTGTGTCTACCGAGACCACGATAAGTCGCGCAAATGCTGCCCCCGCAACCCCCTTGAGCAGGATCGACTGCGGAGAGGAGGGTGGTTTCACGAAAGTGGAATCTAGGGGTGAACGGAAGAGGAAACGGCAGCGAGGGAACATCCCCTGTACCCCGAAGCCAGGACAGCCAGGAGGCCACGACGACCCACGAAGAACAGGAATGAGCGGAGCCACTCTCAAGTGGTACCTAAGATTCCTGGAGGACGGCCTGTCACCAGAGTCAGCTGAACAGCGGGCTCTGAGTAGGAGCAGCGGGAACAACCCCTCTCCCAACAGCGTTCAACGCACAGGCATCAACGGTGGGTCGGCAGCAACAAGACGCAGAAATCGAAGGCGTCGCCGAGCCCAAGCAGCCGCGTCGGAGGCACGGAGCGAAGCAAGGCCGGCGCCCCAAGAAGCATCATTGGAGAAGAGGAAGAGTGGCCAAATAACGCCACAGGAGCCACCAAGGCCCAAAAGACCACGGGAGGACAAACCACAGGAGGCCAGTGGAAAACGCTCCAACCCCATCCAGCAGCCGGTGAAAACCACAAGCCGCAAGTACTCGGAGGCAGTGAGTAGCATCCGTATGGCAGTGCTGCCCCGCAACTACCCGGCGGAGGCCCTGGAATCCGAACAGCTAACGGACCTCCAGGACTGCCTTGTAAATGCCCTGTCTGTCGGTGTCGGCTTCACGGGCGCCTTCAATGGCATTTACTTCAAGGGCGGCATGCTGCTGGTCGACTGCCAAGAGGAAAAGTCGGCCACCTGGCTAACGGAGATTGCGCCAAGGCTAGAGGGTTGGAAGGGTCCGGCCCTGTGTGTTAAAAGAGGGGATGACATACCGCAGCTGCATAGCATGGTGGCGTTCTTCCCAAGAAGCGCAGACAAGGGCTACGACTTCGCGCTCAGTCTGGTGAGAAACCAGAACGAAGGTTTAAGTACCTCAGCGTGGAAGGTCGTAGCAAGCAGCGTTGAGGGTTCTGGGTGGAACCTCAACATTACGATGGACGACCAGTCATACAAGTATATTAGGCAGAAGGGATTCAGGCTGAATTTCCGCTTCGGCAAGATCATCGTGAGGCCATGGAGGCCCAAAACGACGACAGCAAATGAGGGAACCGCGACGGGGATGACCGCAGCACCGGCTCCACCCGTAACCCGCCCAGCAGCGCATGAAGCGACTGCAGCTGTGGTTTCGGGAGAGCAAAGCGTGTCTCCAAATGACCCATCTCGGCTGGTACCGCCACAAACATAGATGGAAGCAGCAAGCTCCCGAACGAGCAGGATGTCATGCCAACCACCCAAGAGCTCCTGGAGGGCCTGGAGATGCAGGTTGATGAAGAGACAGCGGACGAGGACCTGTCTCTCATCGAGCCTACATTATAAGCTCCGGAACCGGCATAGAAGTGGCCCAGGTGAACCTACATCACGCATCGGCGGCCTCGGCGGTCATCGTGAAGAGGTTCAGCTCGGATAACCTGGGCATCCTTCTAATCCAGGAACCTTGGGTGTTCAAAGGAGAGGTAAGAGGCCTCAACTCAAGGAAAAGCAAGGTAATCTGGGATCTCTCCAGCGAGAGACCCCGTTCTTGTATAGTCGTTAGAGCCGATATAGACTTTTTCTGTATTTCAGAGTTCCTAACGCAAGACCTAGTGGCGGTGCAGGTGAAGGACAAGGAAGGGTCGGACTTCGTCCTCGCATCCGCCTACTTCCCGGGAGAGACAGCTACAGCACCCCCCCCATCTATAATCAGTCTGGTGGAATATTGCGACGCCAACAATCTTCCACTAACCATAGGATGCGATGCCAATGCGCATCACTTAGAATGGGGCAGCACGGATTGCAACGCGAGGGGTGAGTCACTACTTGAATTTATAACTAGCAATAACATTAACATAGAGAATGTAGGTTGTGAGCCAACCTTCGTAACTAGTGTTCGCAGTGAAGTCCTAGATATTACCCTGAGCAATGTCAACATGATCGGGCTGATCTCACAGTGGCGGGTGTCAAAAGAGCCCTCACTGTCAGATCACAGGATCATTCGTTTTGCTATAAGGGTGACAGTCGGGGACCGATCTCCGACCCGTATACCTAGAAATACTAACTGGGGTATCTTCAAAGAAACCCTAAGCATGAACATAAGTACAGTGAGGCAGGCGGGTAGCAGATCGACCACGGCTGGACTGGAGAGCAAACTGGAAGCGATAAACCAGTCCATTGTGGACGCCTATCACCGTGCCTGTCCACTGAAAACGACCACCAGCAAACAAAGCTGTCCCTGGTGGTCCAGCAAACTTTCATCCCTCAGACTAAGGGTGCGTAGGCTATTCAACAAAGCCAAGCGCACTGGTAGCTGGGAGGATTACAAACGGCACCTAACAGCCTACAATAAGGAGATTAGGCTTGCCAAGTCTAACAGCTTCAAGAAATTCTGTGAGAGCGTCTCCTCGACCCCAGAGGCAGCAAGACTGCACAAGGCGTTGTCGAAGGGTAAGACAGACACAGTTTTCTCCCTTAAAAGACAAGATGGGACCTACACGACAAGCGCAGAGGAGAGGGCAGTAACGCTCCTACAAACGCACTTCCCGGAGACGGTTCAAGCCGACCTAACCCCAACACCGGTCACGTGCAGGCCGGATCGCTCAGACTGGCTGACTGCAAGGAAACTGTTCACTGCAGACTCAGTCAGGTGGGCACTGGCCTCCTTTTCAAGCTACAAGTCACCGGGAGTGGACGGCGTCTTCCCGGCCCTTCTGCAGCAAGGTATGGACATCCTCCTACCACACCTGCTGGGGCTGATGAGAGACAGCCTGGCGTTGTCGCATATCCCTGAACCATGGAGGATTGCCAAAGTAATCTTCATCCCCAAGATAGGAAGGAGGGACTATTCGCTGACCAAATCGTTCCGGCCTATAAGTCTGACCTCCTTTATGCTGAAGGGGATGGAAAAAGTAATAGACAATCATATCAGATCGAAGGCGCTGAAGATCACACCCCTACACGCAGGGCAACACGCGTACAGAGCGGGTAGATCCACAAACTCTGCTCTGTACCAGCTCACGTCCGAGCTGCAAGATTCGCTGGATAACGGCGAGGTTGCGATCTGCGCCTTCCTTGATATTGAAGGTGCCTTTGATAATGCGTCTCATACTAGCGTTATCAAGGCGCTCGAGAGAAGGAACATCAACCCCCAGATACGCAGATGGATAGAAGCCCTTCTGCGCTCTAGGGTTGCAGAAACAACAGTGGGTAACAGCAAGATTCGTCTTGGCACCACGAGGGGCTGCCCACAAGGTGGAGTACTGTCCCCTCTGCTTTGGAGCCTGATAGTAGACGAACTACTCGAGTTACTAACAAGCAATGGAATCCGCTGTCAAGGGTATGCGGATGACATTGTCATAATGGCGAGAGGCAAATTTGAGAACACCCTCTGTGACATTGTTCAAAAGGGCTTAAACTTGGCGAAAGGATGGTGCAGCACGGTAGGGCTAAACATCAATCCAGCAAAAACCACCGTGATCCCATTCACTAAGCGGAGATCTCTTCCGGGCCTGAAGTCCCTAACAATTGGAGGTACAGAGGTAGAAATGTCTAAGGAGGTCAAATACCTTGGCCTCAACTTAGACTCAACGCTGAAATGGAATAGGCATTTGGACCTAACGCTGTCCAAAGCAACCAGAGCACTCATGATTTGCAGACGCCTGGCCGGTAGATCATGGGGGTGCAAGCCAAGTATCATCAGATGGCTGTACACCATGGTTGTAAGGCCCATAGTCACCTACGGAGCGGTTGCCTGGGCCACCAAGGCTGCGCAGCCCTCTGTGATACAGAAACTGACAAAGCTGCAAAGACTTGCATGTGTCTGTGCCTCGGGAGCAATGCGCACATGCCCCACGATGGCACTGGAAGTCATCCTAGAGCTTACACCGCTACATCAGGTGATAAAGCTAGCAGCAAAGCACACATTGTTACAGATCTCAGCAGAAGGCTGTGGAAGAGGGAAAATAATGTCCTCCAAACAGATGGGCGCTCTAGCGGAAAGCACACCGCTAGCCCTCCTCCCAAGAGACAGCATAACAAGGAAAATAAACCTCAAGAAAACATTCAACGTAACTCTAGGCAGCAAGAAGGAATGGAACGATTCCACGCTGGAAAGGCTGCTAGAAGACAGTACCATTCAGTGGTACACTGATGGCTCGAAAACACCGGAAGGTATTGGAGCGGGTATTGCGGGACCGCGGACTAAGCTGTCCATACCCATGGGTCGCTTCCCAAGCATCTTCCAGGCTGAAGTTCTTGCCACCAGCACACCTAATCCTAGATTGCACAGCAATCTGTAGGATGAGGCTCAAGGCCCTGGATTCCATCTATATCAGCGGGGATCACATCACCACCCTAGCACCCAGCAAACTACTGGAACTATTCAGGCTGCTGGGGCTCTGGGAGGTCATGTGATATAGGAGAGGGCACAATAGACCCTAGGTCGCGGTGCAGAACCTCAATTTTTAATCTAATCTTTAATCTAATCCCACACGTCAAGAAAATAATGCGTGGTCAACGATTTTCGTCGCCAGAAGATGCTGTTGAAGCATTCAAAAACCATGTTTTGGAGGTGTCTCAATCGGAGTGGAAAAAGTGCTTCGAAAATTAGTTTGAGCGCATGCAAAAGTGTATAAATCTTGATGGAAATATTTTGAAAAACAATAAAACCATTTCGTTGATAAATATTCCTATTTTCATTATTAGGCCAGAAATATATATAGCATCCCTCGTAGTAAGTTCATATTAGCATTACAACATCTCTTTTAGTTAACACCACTTTTCAAAAAGTAGTTGTTGCTATAGACTGTTCCTCCAATTTTTAACGGCCACATTTTGTATCTAACTAAAATCTGTTTATTTTTCGAGGGTAAGTTCTAATTAATTTAATAAAACATATTCATATTCCATCTTAAGCGACTCAAATACCCTAGGAGTCCAGCCTTCTGATTTAAGCGTTAGCACGTGCATAATGTATTTTCAATTGTTAGCTTTAATTTTGAATAATCTGAACTTTGTATTACATTCCAGAATTATTTAGAAAACCGAGCTATTCGAATGCAACTATGTCTACCCATGTGACAAACAAATATATAAGCAAATACAATGCAATTTGGCGTTTTTGAAAAGAGCATAGGCAAGAAATTTTCACATTTCTTCTCGAAGGTGGCAAGAACGAGACGTCAATGAACATATTTCTGTAAAGCTGGCAAATAGTGCAATATGATTTCGCTCGAAGCAAAAGTCAAATGCATTTTTCAAAACTATAAATAGAGCAACAACTTTCTCGCTGACTGCGGTCAAGAGGATATAAAAACAAAAATAGAAACAACCAAAAGCGTATGTCTTGGGCGACAGTAGTAGACGCTTTAACATCTTTCCGGCGTCAAATCCTAAGGCTGGCGAACTGCTAAGTTCTATCAACATCAAAATCTAATCAAATAACAATCACTTTTCCAGAATGTATGATGTTACTGCTTTTCAACATACATATGTATATTCTTAATTTTCAGAGTAAAATTTGCATTAAATCTATTTTAAGAATCACATTTTGACATCATTACATAACTTCATCAAAGTGAAGTTAAATTTTTGTGTAAGATTTCATCAAATATTTGGGTTTGGAAAAGAGAGCATAAAATACGATAACTTTCTTTGAACTTTCCCCTCGAATGAAAAATCCTCTCTACAATAGGCAGAAAAAATTTACAGTATTGATATTTATATCAAACGATGCGAGCAAGAGCTTCCCGAAATCTGTATACAAGTACGTGTACAAATATATCTGTATATACATATGAATCAGCAAAAGTGAATTGACGAATATTTTCATATACAGTATATTCTTTGTTATATTCTATATTATGCAGGGTAATTGTGAATTCAGTCGCAGTTCATAGAATCTAATTAATAACTACATAGATATTTTAGAGTAGCAAATGGAATTCTTAGGGCACACTTAGCACATTTAAATGCATGGAATGAACTTTTATCACCTACCAAAAGTTCAATATTTTGACATTCCGGGCTTATAGATGAAAACGCCTCTTTTCGGTCTGAAACGTGGAGAATGTGCGAATTCCTTTTTTCGAGGCACCCCCGCTGAATGCTGAAACTCATTTTCTACGCAATATTTTTAGCGTAAAATATATATTTGTGTTGTCGAAATATTTATTGATAATAATAAAACTCTATTTGTTTGCTGGTCGTAGAAAGAAAGTATATGGAGCTCATTATATACTATAAACGATTACAAAATTGAAGAACAAGAAAAAACGTCAACTTCGGTTGCACGAAAACTGTAATACCATTTGCATTAATCGATCAGTTTGAATGGCAGCTACATATATGGTGTAGGGATCCCCTCTGAACAATTTCTTTGTAAATTATATTCATGCCCAAAAAAATTATAATGGTTTGTCAAAAAAGTCTTGCGGTATTTTCGCTAGTTGGCGCTGAAAGCGCGTAGTTCTAGTTTTATTCGTCGCATCGGGTCATGCTATACCTTTTTGGAAAGCTCATTTTACGCGCTAACACGTGTTTGATTGATTATCGTTTCTTTTAAGTCGTTCGTGAGTTATAGCGTCGTAAACATGGAGCAAAATAAAGAGAAAAT
This sequence comes from Bactrocera correcta, assembly GCA_027475135.1. Classification (NCBI taxonomy): domain Eukaryota; kingdom Metazoa; phylum Arthropoda; class Insecta; order Diptera; family Tephritidae; genus Bactrocera; species Bactrocera correcta. Next base: position 892 of record JAPZAG010002963.1, on the reverse strand, counting down.
ACGGCATATTTTACAGTACTACAACGCTAAAGGCAATGCATCTCAAGCCGCCAATAAAATTTGTGCAGTTTATGGACCCGATACAGTTTCCATTTCCAGTGCACAACGATGGTTTCAACGTTTTCGTTCTGGTGTAGAGGTGGTCGAGGATGCGCCACGCTCCGGAAGGCCTGTCGTCGAAAATTGCGATAAAATCCTTGAATTGGTCGAAAGAGACCGGCATAGTAGAAGCCATAGCATCGGTCAAGAGCTGGGCATGAGTCATCAAACCGTTATAAACCATTTGAAGAAGCTTGGAATCACTAAGAAGCTCGATGTATGGGTGCCACACGAATTGACGCAAAAAAACATCTTTGACCGTATCGACGCATGCGAATCGCTTCTGAATCGCAACAAAATCGACCCGTTTTTGAAGCGTATGATGACTGGTGATGAAAAGTGGGTTACGATAACGTAAGGAGCAAACGGTGGTGGTCGAAAAGAGGTGAAGCGGCACAGACGGTGGTCAAGCCTGGATTGACGGCCAGGAAGGTTCTTCTGTGTGTTTGGTGGGATTGGCAGGGAATAATCCACTATGAGCTTCTCCACCATGGCCAAACGCTCACTTCGGACCTGTACTGCCAACAATTGGACAGCTTGAAGGCAGCACTCATGCAGAAGAGGCCATCTTTGATCAACAGAGGCCGAATTGTCTTCCATCAGGACAACGCCAGGCCACACACATCTTTTGTGACGCGCCAGAAGCTCCGGGAGCTCGGATGGGAGGTTCTTTTGCATCCGTCATATGGTCCGGATCTCGTACCAAGTGATTACTACCTGTTTCTGTACATGGTGTATGCGCTTGGTAGTCTAAAGTTGGCCACAAGAGAGTCCTGTGAAAATGGGCTCTCCG
>JAPZAG010002962.1:0-13267 GCA_027475135.1 Bactrocera correcta | reverse complement strand
TGATTTGAAGCATTTCGATATCGATTGCTAAATGCGTATATACAACAAAATCGACTTTATACCTAAATATAAGATTACGGAATTCTTCTAAATGCGCTGTCGTTATGCCGCCATGGTTTTATATCACCTTCAGATCGTTAAAGAAGGTTTATTAACTTAAATATGTTGAACTAATGAGTTGAACCATCTCGATATTGATTGCTAAATGCGTATATACAACAAATTCGACTTTATACCTAAATATAAGATTACGGAATTCTTCTAAATGCACTGTCGTTATGCCGCCATGGCTTTATATCACCTTCATTACGGTAAAGAAAGTTAACTAACCTAAAAATGTTAAACTAATGATTTGAAGCATTTCGATATCGATTGCTTAATGTGTATATACAAGAAAATCGACTTTTTACATAAATATAAGACTACGGAATTCTTCTAAATGTACTGTCGTTATGCCGCCATGGCTTTATATCAACTTCAGTACGTTAAAGAAGGTTAATTAATTTAAATATGTTAAACTAATGATTTGAAGCATTTCGATATCGATAGCTAAATGTGTATATACAAGAAAATCGAGTTTATACCTAAATATAAGATTACGGAATTCTTCTAAATGCACTGCCGTTATGCCGCCATGGCCTTAAGCCAACTTCAGTTCGTTAAAGAAAGTTTATTAACTTAAATATGTTAAACCAGTTATTTGAAGCATTTCGATATCGATTGCTTAATGCATATATACCAGAAAATCGACTATATACCTAAATATGAGACTACGGAATTCTTCCAAATGTACTGTCATTATGCCGCCATGGCTTTGTATCAACTTCAATACGTTAAAGAAGGTTAATTATTTTAAATATGTTAAACTAATGGTTTGAAGCATTTCGATGTCGATTGCTAAATGTGCAAATACAAGAAAATCGACTTTATACCTAAATATAAAATTATAACATTACGTAATTCTTCTACATGCACTGCCGCTATACCGTTAAGGCTTTATGTAGACTTCAGTAAGCTACAAAATGTTTATTAACTTAATATGTTAAACAAATGATTTGAAGCATTTCGATATCGATTGAAAAATGTGTATATACAAGAAAATCGACTTTATACCTAAATATAAGATAACGGAATTCCTCTACATGCACTGCCGTTATGCCGCCATGGATTTATGCCAACTTCAGTTCGTTAATGAAGGTTTATTAACTTAACTATGTTAAACTAATGAGTTGAAGCATCTCGATATCGATTGCTAAATGTGTATAAACAACAAAATCGACTTTATACCTAAATATAAGTTTACGGAATTCTTCCAAATGCACTGCCGTTATACCGTTAAGGCTTTTGTAGACTTCAGTAGGTTAGGTTAGGTTAGATGGCTGATCAAAGATCGCACGTGGACTATACGTAGTCCTTTGTGATGCCATAGAAAAAGAACTCCCTTGTTCGAACTTAAAGATCAGCAAAACGGCCGGTAGCCGATACAAATTTGCAAAGGCGCCCGATATCTACACCCACCAGTTCGGTAGGATGCCTGAAGGTATGTGCACCCAAGTGTCTGAGCCTTAACCTCCCGAACGCGGGACAGGCAAGAAGGAAGTGCTGGCTAGTTTCCGTCGCATCTTCTTCTAAGCAGCTTTTGCAAGCAGCATCCGGTAAGATTCCTAATCTTACAGCATGTGTGCCAATAGGGCTATGGCCTGTAAGGAGCCCGACTACTAAAGAGAGGCTAGCCTTACTGAGGGCAAAGAGATCTTTTGATTTTCCCGTGATCTATCTTGGGCCAAAAAGCTTTTGCGACCGCGCAAGTACCAGTGCTCGCCCATCGTTGGCCAAGCATCCGCGAGGCCCAGCTGTCCAGTATTAGGACACAAGAGGACACCGGAGCACCGACCCGCTCCCATTCTACCGATAGTGGCTCTAGGGTGCCCTTCCTTGCCAGCTCATCGGCTCTGCAATTACCCGCTATTCCGCTGTGGCCCGGCACCCATACAAGCCCTATGGTAAATACTGTCGCCGCCAAAGACAGTACCGCCAGACACTCCTCAACCAGCCCTGAACGCACTGTGAATGAATTCAGGGCTAGTATCGCTGCTCTACTATCTGAGTGAATGGTCACTTCCCTGAAGGTGGACACCCTCCGGAGTAGCAGATCTGCTGCTACCTTGATGGCTGCAATCTCAGCCTGGAAGACGCTGCAATAGTCGGGAAGTCTGAAACTGGAGTTGATAGAGAGCTCCCGACAATAAACCCCTCCACCAACCTTCCCCCCAAGCTTTGACCCATCCGTAAAGAAGCTTACTGCCCCTCTCCTCCAACGGCTTCTTCCCACCCATAACTCCCTCTTCGGTATATGGGTAGAGAAGAAAACGCGAGAGTTTGATATGGCGACTCCATGATCTAGATGATCCGGTATGCAGTCAAAGCTTGTGAGGATGTTCGAGTGTTCAGAAACAGCACGTTCTTTTAGGAACCCAGATTCCCTGAGCCTAATAGCCACTTTTGCGGCCATACACCTTCCGGCAATGTCCACGGGCGTTATGTTCAGAATTGCATTAAGTGCCACGGTTGGGGTGGACCTTAATGCTCCGCACATGCTGATAAGCGCAGCCCGTTGAACGCTTTCGAGTTTCTTAGCAAGTGTGATCTTCTGTAGAGCCCTCCACCACGTAAAGACTCCATAGAACATTATGGGCTTTACTATGGTATCATAGAGCCAGAGGACCACTTTCGGTGAGAGGCCCCACCTTTTGCCGATAGCCCCTCTACAGCAGTAAAGGGCAATCGATGCCTTTTTGGCTCTCTCCTCGATGTTCGGCTTCCATGAAAGCTTCTTATCCAGGATGAGCCCTAGATACTTCACCGTATCCGCCGGTTTCAGGGGAATACCTCCCATTTGCGGCAGCGGTGCCACTGGGATTTTATATCTTCTACTGAATAAAACCATTTCTGTTTTATTCGGGTTTATGGCGAGTCCACTTCCGACCGCCCATTTTGTTACAACGCCGAGATATCCCTGCGTCAGCTCGTATACGGTGCTAAGGAACTTTCCTTTGACCATAAGTGCTACATCGTCTGCATAGGCGATCACCCGGCAGCCTAGATCTTCTAGTTTCTTAAGAAGGTCGTTAACCACTAGGATCCATAGAAGAGGAGAAAGAACCCCTCCCTGAGGGGTTCCCCTGCTCACACTTCGCCGCGCGTGCGCGCTGCCCCATTCTGTTTCGACCACTCTGTCGCACAGAAGACTGAAGATGAGGTGCTTGAGGTTCGATTCAACCCCAAGACCATCTAGAGCAGTTATAACTGCCTCCGGCAAGACATTGTTGAAAGCTCCCTCAATATCAAGAAAGGTCCCAACAGCGAAATCTTTAGCTTCGATGGCTTCCTCCAGCCACGACACGATAGTGTGCAGGGCAGTGTCCACCGACCTGCCTTTACGATACGCATGTTGCGCTCCTGATAGGTAGTCTCTCGGAATGCGCCTCCTTAGATCCCAGTCCATCAGTCTCTCCAGAGTTTTGAGCAGAAAAGAGGAGAGGCTGATGGGTCTGAAATCCTTGGCCGCGACATGGGAGCTCCTGCCAGCCTTCGGGATGAACGTAACTTTGACCCGTCTCCAGGCCCCCGGGATGTAACCTAATCTGATGCAGTTCGCATAGATCGGTCGCAACCATCTGCATGACACTTTAACAGCCCGCTGCAGCTGCGCTGGTATGATGCCGTCCGGTCCCGGGGACTTGAACGGTTTGAACGAATTAATCGCCCATTCCAAGTGACGCTCGTCCAGAAGGTCGGCAAAGGCCGTGCAGTCAGCATGCAACTCTCCGAGAGATGCCCCTGTAGACGTCGTGCTGTTAGGGAAGTGAGCATCGAGGAGCAACTGAAGTGTATCTTCACTGCTCAGGCCCCACTTCCCATTTCCATCCTTAAGATAACCCAGAGGCACTGGGTTTTTAGCGAGAATGCGCCTGAATCTGGAGGACTCGTGGCAGCCCTCCACTTTCTCGCAGAAGGTTTTCCACGAGATCCTCTTAGCCTTCCTTAACTCGGTCTTGTATATCGACAGTCCGGTTTTATACAACGCCCAGTCGTCAGATAACCCGCTCCTGCGGGCCCTGTTAAATAAGCGTCTGCAAGACGCCCTAATTTCCGAGAGCTCCATGGTCCACCATTGAGGTTTCCCTCTGCCCTTCGGTGTTTTCAGTGGACAGGAGCTCTCTAGTGCAGAAATGCACGCCGAGCTGAAGACTTCGACCCACCCGTCCACCGCATCGGTGGTGCCCAACGTGTTCACCCCCGGTGCACGTGGCAGGGTTTGCCAAAGCCTCCTTCGATAGCTTTCCCAGTCCGTGTTTTTCGGATTTCTGAATGATTTCCTAGTCGGACCCTCTCCGACTAAACTAAAACCGATATACCTGTGATCCGAAAAGGAGTGATCATCGAGGACCCTCCAATTCGAGATCAACGGGGCAATCCCATGAGAGGCTAGGGTGAGGTCAAGAACCTCCTCCCTGCATGCGGTCACAAAAGTTGGAGAATTTCCCCTATTACAAATGCGAAGATTTTCGCTTACAATAAAGTCAAAAAGGGACTCACCTCTATTGTTTGTGTCCGAGCTTCCCCATACCGAGTGCCGGGAGTTGGCGTCCGAGCCGATGATGACGTCGGCACCATTCCGGGATGCTTCAGCCAAGGTCTTCCTTAGCAGTACAGGAGGTGGCTCCACCACATCATCGTGTGGCATATACGCGGAGATAATCCAGACATTTCCGGTATCACTCTCCAGTTTTGCTGTTACTATATCAGCATTGCTGAAATTAGGTAGAAGAAGTACCGTTAGTTCATTTCTAACCAGTATACAGGCTCGGTTTCTACCTGCATCGTTGGTCGCCAGCAGCTTATGGCTCCTCGTCCTCAAGCCAGAGATCCCGCTACTAGTCAGCCACGGTTCCTGGATAAGGACGACATCGGCTTCGTCTTGCTCCAGACGAAGCAATAGATTGGCGGAGGCCGCCTTCGAGTGTTGGAGATTAATCTGGAGGAATTTCATCCTTCAGACTCTCCTCTAGAAGCGCCAGTTCAGCGCTCATGTCGTGATCGACCCTCACCTCCTCAAACAGTTGTTCGAGGCTAAAGACGGAATCGCCAATCGACGAACCGCCTCCAGAACTCGCCACATCCGAGAGATTAGAGTCGTTATCTGCGGTCGCCTGACCATCGATAATGCCGTCTGCCTTCCCCCCTGCATCTGCAGCTCGGGTGCCATCAGCCCTGGTATTCCCTTGGGAGTACCTTTAGCACAACCATCTCGAAACCATAGCTGATGGCTCCCTTGGTTTTGCTGAGAGGACCGATGGACTCCTCGTTAAGCATTATCAACGCTTGTCGATATGGTTCATCGGTTCTCTCCAGCCTGATGACCCTCCAGTCATGCGTGGGGAGAGAGGGGTTGCAGTACTTGAGGATTTCCTCAATCTCACTTGCAGTAGAAGGTTCAGCCGGCAGCCAGACGCGAGCCCTAGGACAAAAAGGGAGGTCCGCTCTGTCCACGGCCTCCAGTCTGGCTCCCTTCCAAACCTCCCCCACCTGAGATACTGCCTTCTTATATAAGATGGCCGATCTTTCATCGGCACACCTTGTTAGCTTATGGAGCCCATGATGCCAACCGGCACTTACGCATTTAGGAGGTGGTCCCGGGTTTTCCTTAACCACCTTAAGGAAGACTGAAGAGATAGCTGCCGCTACTCTCTTCCACTCCTCGTGAGAGATAGCACCGTCCTCCCTGCTGCGGTCTAGCACACCAAGCACTCTTGCACCGGCGCTTTTAGCGATTTCGCAAAAAGTTGGCGCAGCCCCCGTTCGCGGTTTCTTACCAAGGGAGGTTTCTCCCTCATGCGACCTTTGCCGCTTAACCGCTAGTTCGGGTCCCTTCGTTTCGAGTCGTGACCTATCGGTCTCGCTCTCACTCAGAACCTTCTTAGCCCATTCGAGCGTATTGGCATGCTGCTCAGATACCTGACCAGCATGCTTGCCCCCGTAGCGCTCTACGATTTTCGCTGCCAGTCTGCGGTCCGACTTCAGCTTTCTAGCTAAAGCTCCCCTGCTAATGCTCCCTGCGGTTCCCTTCATAATTTTAGCAGAGGTTCCTCTGCTGGTGCTTGCGATTCCGCCGTGCACGAAGGCTCCACCCTTCACTACCTCGCTTGCCGGCGGCTTTGCGCCGGCTCCCCCCATTCTGCTGCCTGATGAGGAGACTCCTACCGAGGTCCTTGTCCTCCCGCTGCAGCTGCCCAGCGACGGTGTCGTCGTCATAGGAGCAGCAGCCCCGCCTGGGATAAGTCCGGATGTCGATTTCGACATCCCTTCATCTCCCTTCGTCGCCTTCTCGTTCGTTTGTGTCTTGTCCATGCTAAAAGGGTCCCCACTCAGAGCCGCTATCCGTCCCCCGGAAGGTAGTCGCCTTTTATGGTCCCAAGGTTATCTCTGTGACGAGGCCAAGGCGAGGGTTGACGTACGCCCTTATGAGGCAGTACGTTCAGAGCCGACCAGCGTAAAGAAGGAGTCCTCTCAACTTACACCTACCACGCCAACTTAATGACGAGGGGGGGGGGGAACGTACTCTGAGGCCTGCCATGGTTTTAACGGGACGGAGGCAGTAGCGACATTAGCCCAGCAGCCATTTCTGATGGGTGTCACCCCATCATACTCAGGTGCCAGAATGTCGCCACCACCAGCCCAGGGTTCGACCAGATCCAAATAAGTTTAACCTACTCTAAATGCCAATTCAATGCTAAAGTCGTCAGGAGTTGTAAGGCCGTGAAGGCCGCAGGCCATTTGGCGTTACCCAGAATGCACCGACGTGGAGGCGACCTGCTCTACATCCCAGACTTCAGTAAGACAAAGTGGATTAATTAACTTAAATATGTTAAACTTATGATTTGAAGCATTTCGATATCGATTGCTTAATGTGTATATACAAGAAAATCGACTTTTTACCTAAATATAAGATTACGGAATTCTTCCAAATGAACTGTCGTTATGCCACCATGGCTTTAGATCAACTTCAGTACGTTAAAGAAGGTTAATTAACTTAAATATGTTAAACTAATGATTTAAAGCATTTCGATATCGCTTGTATATACAAGAAAATCAGGTTTATTAACTTAAATATGTTAAGCTAATGAGTTGAAACATCTCGATATCGATTGCTAAATGTGTAAATACAACAAAATCGACTTTATACCTAAATATAAGATTACGGAATTCTTCTTAATGCACTGTCGTTATGCCGCCATGGCTTCATATCACCTTCATTACGTTAAAGAAGGTTAATTAACTTAAATATGTTAAACTAATGATTTGAAGCATTTCGATATCGCTTGCTAAATGTGTACATACAAGAAAATCGACTTTATACCTAAATATAAGATAACGGAATTTTTCTACAGGCACTGCCGTTATGCCGCCATGGCTTTATGCCAACTTCAGTTCGTTAAAGAAGGTTTATTAACTTAAATATGTTAAACTAATGATTTGAAGCATTTCGATATCGCTTGCTAAATGTGTATATACAACAAAATCGACTTTATACCTAAATATAAGATAACGGAATTTTTCTACAGGCACTGCCGTTATGCCGCCATGGCTTTATGCTAACTTCAGTTCGTTAAAGAAGGTTTATTAACTTAAATATGTTAAACTAATGATTTGAAGCATTTCGATATCGCTTGCTAAATGTGTATATACAACAAAATCGACTTTATACCTAAATATAAGATTACGGAATTCTTCTTAATGCACTGTCGTTATGCCGCCATGGCTTCATATCACCTTCATTACGTTAAAGAAGGTTACTTAACTTAAATTTGTTAAACTAATGATTTGAAGCATTTCGATATCGCTTGCTAAATGTGTATATACAAGAAAATCGACTTTATACCTAAATATAACATAACGGAATTCCTCTACATGCACTGCCGTTATGCCGCCATGGATTTATGCCAACTTCAGTTCGTTAAAGAAGGTTTATTAACTTAACTATGTTAAACTAATGAGTTGAAGCATCTCGATATCGATTGCTAAATGTGTATAAACAACAAAATCGACTTTATACCTTAATATAAGTTTACGGAATTCTTCCAAATGCACTGCCGTTATACCGTTAAGGCTTTTGTAGACTTCAGTAAGACAAAGAGGATTAATTAACTTAAATATGTTAAACTTATGATTTGAAGCATTTCGATATCGATTGCTTAATGTGTATATACAAGAAAATCGACTTTATACCTAAATATAAAATTATAACATTACGTAATTCTTCTACATGCACTGCGGCTATACCGTTAAAGCTTTATGTAGACTTCAGTAAGCTACAAAATGTTTATTAACTTAATATGTTAAACAAATGATTTGAAGCATTTCGGTATCGATTGAAAAATGTGTATATACAAGAAAATCGACTTTATGCATAATATAAGATTACGGAATTCTTCTACATCCACTGCCGTTATGCCAACTTCAGATCGTTAAAGAAGGTTTATTAACTTAAATATGTTAAACTTATGATTTGAAGCATTTCGATATCGATTGCTTAATGTGTATATACAAGAAAATCGACTTTATACCTAAATATAAGATTACAGAATTCTTCCAAATGAACTGTCGTTATGCCACCATGGCTTTAGATCAACTTCAATACGTTAAAGAAGGTTAATTAACTTAAATATGTTAAACTAATGATTTGAAGCATTTCGATATCGCTTGCTAAATGTGTGCATACAAGAAAATCGACTTTATACCTAAATATAAGATAACGGAATTTTTCTACAGGCACTGCCGATATGCCGCCATGGCTTTATGCCAACTTCAGTTCGTTAAAGAAGGTTTATTAACTTAAATATGTTAAACTAATGATTTGAAGCATTTCGATATCGCTTGCTAAATGTGTATATACAACAAAATCGACTTTATACCTAAATATAAGATTACGGAATTCTTCCAAATCTACTGTCGTTATGCCGCCATGGCTTTATATCAGTTTCAATAAGTTAAAGAAGGTAAATTAACTTAAATATGTTAAACTAATGATTTGAAGCATTTCGATATCGCTTGCTAAATTTGTATATACAAGAATACCTAAATATAAGATAACGGAATTCCTCTACATGCACTGCCGTTATGCCGCCATGGATTTATGCCAACTTCAGTTCGTTAAAGAAGGTTTATTAACTTAACTATGTTAAACTAATGAGTTGAAGCATTTCGATATCGATTGGTTAATATGTATATACAAGAAAACCGACTTTATACCTAAAAAGAAGATTACGGAATTCTTCTGAATGCACTGCAGTTATACCGTTAAGGCTTTATGTAGACTTCAGTGCGTTAAAGAACGTTTATTAACTTAAATATGTTAAACAAATGATTTGAAGCATTTCGATATCGATTGAAAAATGTGTATATACAAGAAAATCGACTTTATACCTAAATAAAAGATCACGAAATCCTTCTACATGCACTGCCGTAATACCGCCGTGGCTATATGCCAAATTCAGATCGTTAAAGAAGGTTTATTAACTTAAACATGTTAAACTAATGAGTTGAAGCATCTCGATATCGATTGCTAAATGAGTATATACAAGAAAATCGACTTTATACCTAAATATAAGATTACGGAATTCACCCAAATATACTGCCGTTATGCCGTTATGGCTTTATTTAAACTTCAGTACGATAAAGAAGGTTAATTAACCTAAATTTGCTAAACCAGCTATTTGAAGATTTTCGATATCGATTGCTAAATGTGTAAATCCAAGAAAATCGACTACATACCTAAATATAAGATTACGGAATTCTTCTACATGCACTGCCGTTATGGCGCCATGGCTTTATGTTAACTTCAGGCGTTAAAGAAGCTTTATTAACTAAAATATGTTAAACTAAAGATTTGACGCATTTCGATATCGATTGCTAAATGAGTATATACAAGAAAATCGAATTCATACCTAAATATAAGATTACGTAATTCTTCTAAATGCACTGCCGTTATGCCGTTATGGCTTTATATTAACTTCAGTTCGTTAAAGAAGGTTTATTAACTTAAATATGTTAAACCAGTTATTTGAAGCATTTCGATATCGATTGCTTAATGCATATATACAAGAAAATCGACTTTATACCTAAATATAAGACTACGGAATTCTTCCAAATGTACTGTCGTTATGCCGCCATGGCTCTTTATCAACTTCAATACGTTAAAGAAGGTTAATTAACTTAAATATGTTAAACTAAGGATTTGAAGCATTTCGATATCGCTTGCTAAATGTGTATATACAAGAAAATCGAATTTATACCTAAATATAAGATAACTGAATTCTTCTAAATGCACCGCCGTTATGCCGTTAAGGCTTTATGTAGACTTCAGTGCGTTAAAGAAGTTTTATTAACTTAAATATGTTAAACTAATGATTTGAAGCATTTCGATATCGATTGCTGAATGCGATATACAAGAAAATCGACTTTATACCTAAATTAATATTACGGAATTCTTCCAAATTACTGTCGTTATAGCGCCATGGCTTTATTTCACCTTCAATACGTTAAAGATGGTTAATTAACCCTTATATGTTAAACTAATGATTTGAAGCATTTCGATATCGATTGCTAAATGTGTATATACAAAAAAACTGACTTAATACCTAAATATGAGATTACGGAAATCTTCTACATGCACTGCCGTTATCCCGCCATGGCTTTGTGTTAACTTCAGTGCGTTAAAGTAGGTTCGTTAACTTAAATATGTTAAACTAATGATTTGAAGCATTTCGATATCGATTGGTAAATTAGTATATACAAGAAAATCGACTTAATACCTAAATATAAGATTACGTAATTCTTCTAAATGCTTTGCCGCTATGCCGTTAAGGCGTTTGTAGACTTCAGTAAGATAAAGAGGGTTAATTTACTTAAATATGTTAAACTAATGATTTGAGGCATTTCAATATCGATTGCTAAATGTGTAAATATAAGAAAATCGAATATATACTTAAATGTAAGATTACGGAATTCTTCTACATGCACTGTCGTTATGCCGCCATGGCTTTATATCTCCTTCATTACGTTAAAGAAAGTTAATTAACTTAAATATGTTAAACTAATGATTTGAAGATTTTCGATATCGATTGCTAAATGTGTAAATACAAAAAAATCGACTTTATACCTAAATAAAAGATCACGAAATCCTTCTACATGCACTGCCGTAATACCGCCGTGGCTATATGCCAAATTCAGATCGATAAAGAAGGTTTATTAACTTAAACATGTTAAACTAATGTTTTGAAGATTTTCGAAATCGATTGCTAAATGCATATATACAAAAAAATCGACTTTATACCTAAATATAAGATTACGGAATTCTTCAAATGCACTGCCGTTATGCCGTTAAGGCGTTTGCAGACTTCAGTAAGATAAAGAGGGTTAATTAACTTAAATATGTTAAACTAATGTTTTGAAGATTTCCGAAATCGATTGCTTAATGCATATATACAACAAAATCGACTTAATACCTAAATATAAGATTACGGATTTCTTCTAAATGCACTGCCGTTATGCCGTTATGGCTTTATATTAACTTCAGTTCGTTAAAGAAGGTTTATTAACTTAAATATGTTAAACCAGTTATTTGAAGCATTTCGATATCGATTGCTTAATGCATATATACAAGAAAATCGACTTTATACCTAAATATAAGACTACGGAATTCTTCCAAATGTACTGTCGTTATGCCGCCATGGCTCTTTATCAACTTCAATACGTTAGAGAAGGTTAATTAACTTAAATATATTAAACTAAGGATTTGAAGCATTTCGATATCGCTTGCTAAATGTGTATATACAAGAAAATCGAATTTATACCTAAATATAAGATAACTGAATTCTTCTAAATGCACCGCCGTTATGCCGTTAAGGCTTTATGTAGACTTCAGTGCGTTAAAGAAGGTTTATTAACTTAAATATGTTAAACTAATGATTTGAAGCATTTCGATATCGATTGCTGAATGCGATATACAAGAAAATCGACTTTATACCTAAATATAAGATTACGGAATTCTTCCAAATGTACTGTCGTTATGCCGCCATGGCTTTGTATCAACTTCAATACGTTAAAGAAGTTTAATTATTTTAAATATTTTAAACTAATGGTTTGAAGCATTTTGATATCGCTTGCTAAAAGAGTATATACAAGAAAGTCAAATTTATACCTAAATATAAGATAACGGAATTCTTCTAAATGCAGTGCAGTTATACCGTTAAGGCTTTATGTAGACTTCAGTGCGTTAAAGAAGTTTTATTAACTTAAATATGTTAAACTAATGATTTGAAGCATTTTGATATCGATTGCAAAATGTGTATATACAAGAAAATCGACATTATACCTAAAGATAAGATTACGGAATTCTTCTAGATGCACTGTCGTTATGCCGCCATGGCTTTATATCAACTTCAATACGTTAAAGAAGGTTAATTAACTTAAATATGTTAAACTAATGATTTGAAGCTTTTCGATATCGATTTCTAAATGCATATATACAAGAAATTCGAACTTATACCTAAATATAAAATTTCGGAATTCTTCTAAATGCAGTGCAGTTATACCGCCATGGCTTCATATCACCTTCGGTAGGTTAAAGAAGGTAATTTTACTTATATATGTTAAACTAATGATTTGACTGCCGTTATACCGTTAAGGCTTTATCTAGACCTCATTAAGCTAAAAAATGTTTATTAACTTAATATGTTAAACTAATGATTTGAAGCATTTCGATATCGATTGCTAAATGTGTATATACAAAAAAATCGAATTTATACCTAAATATAAGATGTTATGTCGCCATGACTTTGTGTAAACTTCAGTGCGTTAAACTAGGTTTGCAAACTTAAATATGGTAAACTAGTGATTTGAAGCATTTCGATATCGAGTGCTAAATGAGTATATACAAGAAAATCGACTTCATACCTAAATATAAGATTACGGGATTCTTCCAAATGTACTGTCGTTATGTCGCCATGGCTTTATATCACCTTCAATACGTTAAAGAAGGTTTATTAACTTAAATATGTTAAACTAATGATTTGAAGCATTTCGATATCGATTGCTGAATGCGATATACAAGAAAATCGACTTTATACCTAAATAAAGTTTAGGGAATTTTTCCCAAATGACTGCTTTATCCGCCTGGTTTTTATCAATTCAATCGTTAAAGAAG
>JAPZAG010002961.1:0-13272 GCA_027475135.1 Bactrocera correcta | reverse complement strand
AACCTTCTTTAACGTATTGAAGTTGATATAAAGCAATGGCGGCATAACGACAGTACATTTGAAAGAATTCCGTAGTCTTATATTTAGGTATAAAGTCGATTTTCTTTTATATATGCATTAAGCAATCGATATCGAAATGCTTCAAATACCTGGTTTAACATATTTAAGTTAATAAACCTTCTTTAACAAACTGAAGTTAACATAAAGCCATAACGGTATAATGGCAGTGCATTTGGAAGAATTCCGTAATCTTATATTTAGGTATAAAGTCGATTTTGTTGTACATACACATTAGCAATCAATATCGAGATGGTTCAACTCATTAGTTCAACATATTTAAGTTAATAAATCTTCTTTAACGATCTGAAGGTGATATAAAACCATGGCGGCATAACGGCAGTGCATTTAGAAGAATTCCGTAATCTTATATTTAGGTATAAAGTCGATTTTCTTGTATACACACATTTAGCAATCGATAACGAAATGCTTAAAATCACTAGTTTAACATATTTAAGTTATTTAACCTTCTTTAACGTATTGAAGTTGATATAAAGCCATGGCGGCATAACGGCAGTGCATGTAGAGGAATTCCGTAGTCTTATATTTAGGTATAAAGTCGATTTTGTTGTATATACACATAAGCAATCGATATCGAGATGGTTCAACTCATTAGTTTAACATACTTAAGTTAATTAAACTTATTTTTCTCACTGAAGTGTACATAAAGCCATAACATTATAACGGCAGTGCATTTGGAAGAATTCCGTAATCTTATATTTAGGTATAAAGTCGAGTTTCTTGTATTTAGACATTAAGCAATTGATATCGAAATGCATCAGATAACTGGTTTAGCATATTTATGTTAATTAACCTTCTTTATCTTACTAAAGTTTACATAAAGCCATAACGGTATAACGGCAGTACATTTATATGAATTCCGTTATCTTACATTTAGGTATACCGTCGATTTTGTTGTACATACACATTTAGCAATCAATATTGAAATGCTTCAAATCATTAGTTTAACATATTCAAGTTAGTTAACCTTCTTTAACGTAATGAAGGTGATATAAAGCCATGGCGGCATAACGACAGTGCATTTAGAAGAATTCCGTAATCTTATATTTAGTTATAAAGTCGATTTTGTTGTATATACACATTTAGCAATCGATATCGAAATGCTTCAAATCATTAGTTTAGCATATTTAAGTTAATTAACCTTCTTTAACGTATGGAAGTCGATATAAAGCCATGGCGGCACAACGACAGTACATTTGGAAGAATTCCGAAGTCTTATATTTATGTATAAAGTCGATTTTCTTGTATGTACACATTTAACAATCGATATCGAAATGCTTCAAATAATTAGTTTAACATATTTAAGCTAATAAACCTTCTTTAACGAACGGAAGTTGGCTTAAAGCCATGGCGGCATAACGGCAGTGCATTTAGAAGAATTCCGTAATCTTATATTTAGGTATAAAGCCGATTTTTTTGTTTATACACATTTAGCTATCGATATCGAAATGCTTCAAATCATAAGTTTAACATATTAAGTTAATAAACATTTTTTAGCATACTGAAGTCTACATAAAGCCTTAACGGTATAACGGCAGTGCATTTAGAAGAATTCCGTAATATTATAATTTTATATTTAGGTATAAAGTCGAGTTTCTTGTATATACACGTTTCGCAATCGATATCGAAATGCTTCAAATAACTGGTTTAACATAGTTAAGTTAATAAACCTCCTTTAGCGAACTGAAGTTGACATAAAGCCAAATTCCATAGTCTTATATTTAGGCATAATGTCGATTTTCTTGTATATACACATTTAGCAATCGATATCGAAATGCTTCAAATCATTAGTTTAACATATTTAAGTTAATTAACCTTCTTTAACGAACGGAAGTTGGCATAAAGCCATTACGGCATAACGGCAGTGCATTTAGAAGAATTCCGTAATCTTATATTTAGGTATAAAGTCGATTTTCTTGTATATACACATTTAGCAATCGATAACGAAATGCTTCAAATCATTAGTTTAACATATTTAAGTTAATTAACCTTCTTTCTCTGACTGAAGTTTACATAAAGCCATAACGGTATAACGCCAGTGCATTTGGAAGAATTCCGTAAACTTATATTTAGGTGTAATGTCGATTTTGTTGTATATACACATTTAGCAATCGATATCGAGATGCTTCAAATCATTAGTTTAACATATTTAAGTTAATTAACCTTCTTTTTCTTACTGAAGTTTACGTAAAGCCATAACGGTATAACGGCAGTGCATTTAGAAGAATTCCGTAATCTTTCATTTAGGTATAAAGTCGAGTTTCTTGTATATACACGTTTCGCAATCGATATCGAAATGCTTCAAATAACTGGTTTAACATAGTTAAGTTAATAAACCTCCTTTAGCGAACTGAAGTTGACATAAAGCCAAATTCCATAGTCTTATATTTAGGCATAAAGTCGATTTTGTTGTATATACACATTTAGCAATCGATATCGAAATGCTTCAAGTCATTAGTTTAACATATTTAAGTTAATTAACCTTTGTTATCTTACCGAAGTTTACAAAAAGCCAAAACGGTATAACACCAGTTCATTTGGAAGAATTCCGTAAACTTATATTTATGTATAAAGTCGATTTTCTTGTATATACACATTCAGCAATCGATATCGAAATGTTTCAAATCATTAGTTTAACATATTTAAGTTCGTTAACCTTCTTTAACGTAATGAAGGTGATATAAAGCCATAGCGGCATAACGACAGTGCATTTAGAAGAATTCCGTAATCTTATATTTATGTATAAGGTCGATTTTGTTGTATATACACATTCAGCAATCGATATCGAAATGCTTCAAAGTTTAAGTTAATAAACCTTCTTTAACGAACGGAAGTTGGCTTATAGCCATGGCGGCATAACGGCAGTGCATTTAGAAGAATTCCGTAATCTTATATTTAGGCATAAAGTCGGTCTTCTTGTATATACAGTTTTAGCTATCGATATCAAAATGCTTCAAATCATTAGTTTAACATATTAAGTTAAAAAAAATTTTTTAAGCATACTGAAGTCTACATAAAGCCTTAACGGTATAACGGCAGTGCATTTAGAAGAATTCCGTAATGTTTTATTCTTATATTTAAGTATAAAGCCGATTTTTTTGTTTATACACATTTTGCAATCGATATCGAAATGCTTCAAATCATTCGTTTAACATATTTAAGTTAATAAACCTTCTTTAACAAACTGAAGTTAACATAAAGCCATAACGGTATAATGGCAGTGCATTTGGAAGAATTCCGTAATCTTATATTTAGGTATAAAGTCGATTTTCTTGTATTTACACATTAAGCAATCGATATCGAAATGCATCAGATAACTGGTTTAGCATATTTAAGTTAATTAACCTTCTTTATCTTACTAAAGTTTTTATAAAGCCATAACGGCATAACGGCAGTATATTTACATGAATTCCGTTATCCTATATTTAGGTATAAAGTCGATTTTGTTGTACATAGACATTTAGCAATCGATATTGAAATGCTTCAAATCATTAGTTTAACATATTTAAGTTAGTTAACCTTCTTTAACGTAATGAAGGTGATATAAAGCCATGGCGGCATAACGACAGTGCATGTAGAATAATTCCGTAATCTTATATTTGGGTATAAAGTCGATTTTGTTGTATATACGCATCTAGCAATCGATATCGAAATGCTTCAAATCATTAGTTTAACATATTTAAGTTAATTAACCCTCTTTATCTCACTGAAGTCTACAAACGCCTTAACGGCATAACGGCAAAGCATTTAGAAGAATTACGTAATCTTATATTTAGGTATAAAGTCGATTTTCTTGTATTTACGCATTTAGCAATCGATATCGAAATGCTTCAAATCATTAGTTTAACATATTTAAGTTAGTTAACCTTCTTTAACGTAATGAAGTTGGCTTAAAGCCATGGCGGCATAACGGCAGTGCATTTAGAAGAATTCCGTAATCTTATATTTAGGTATAAAGCCGATTTTTTTGTATATACACATTTAGCAATCGATATCGATATGCTTCAAATCATAAGTTTAACATATTAAGTTAATAAACATTTTTTAGCATACTGAAGTCTACATAAAGCCTTAACGGTATAACGACGGTGCATTTAGAAGAATTCCGTAATGTTATAATTTTATATTTAGGTATAAAGTCGATTTTATGTATATACACATTTCGCAATCGATATCGAAATGCTTCAGATAACTGGTTTAACATATTTAAGTTAATAAACCTCCTTCAGAGAACTGAAGTTGACAAAAATCCATAATTCCATAGTCTTATATTTAGGCATAAAGTCGATTTTGTTGTATATACACATTTAGCAATCGATATTGAGATGGTTCAACTCATTTGTTTAAATTATCTAACCAATGCTTTATGTTCGACCCACCTCATTCAAATAGTTTAGCCTTAGAGCGTTAGCAAAGTTGAAACAAAAATGTGACTATTGCCAAGCGCCCGGTAGGAGTAGAAGAAAGATTGAAGACTTTTCTGAGAGCTCTTTAAATTATCTAACCAATGCTTTATGTTTGACCCACCTCGTTCAAATCGTTTAACGGCTAGAGCGTTATCAAAAGTGAAACAAAAATGTGACTATTGCCAAGCGCCTGGTAGGAGTAGAAGAAAGATGGAAAGTTTTCCTAAGAGGTCTTTAAATTATCTAACCAATGCTTTGTTTTTGACCCATCTCGTTCCAATAGTTTAGCCTCAGAGCGTTAGCAAAGTTGAAACAAAAATGTGACTATTGCCCCTGGTAGATGTAGAACAACGATTGAAGACTTTCCTGAGAGCTCTTTAAATTATCTAACCAATGCTTTATGTTCGACCCACCTCGTTTCAATAGTTTAGCCACGATAGCGTTAGCAAAGTTGAAACAAAAATGTGACTATTGCCAAACACCTGGTTAGAGCAGAAGAAAGATTGAAGACTTTCCTGAAAGCCCTTTAAATTATCTAACCAATGTTTTATGTTTAACTCACCTCGTACAAATAGTTTACCCGCTAGAGCGTTATCAAAAGTGAAACAAAAATGTGACTATTGCCACGCCCCTGGTAGATGTACAAGAAAGATTGAAGACTTCCCTGTGAGCTTTTTAAATTATCTAACCAATGTTTTATGTTTGACTCAGCTCGTTTAAATAGTTTACCCGCTAGAGCGTTAGCAAAGTTGAAACAAAAATGTGACAATTGCCAAGCCCCTGATAGGAGTAGAAGAAAGAGTGAAGATTTTCCTGAGAGCTCTTTAAATTATCTAACCAATGCTCTGTGTTTGACCGGCCTCGTTCCAATAGTTTAGCCGCTAGAGCGTTAGCAAAGTTCAAACAAAGATGTGACTATTGCCAAGCCTTTGATAAGAGTAGAAGAAAGATTGAAGATTTTCCTGAGAGCTCTTTAAATTATCTAACCAATGCTCTGTGTTTGACCGGCCTCGTTCCAATAGTTTAGCCGCTAGAGCGTTAGCAAAGTTGAAACAAAAATGTGACTAGTTCCAAGCCCCTGATAGGAGTAGAAGAAAGATTGAAGACTTTTCTGAAAGCTCTTTAAATTATCTAACCAATGCTTTATGTTCGACTAATCTCCTTTAAATAGTTTACCTGCTAGAGCATTAATAAAAGTAAAAAAAAAATGTGACTATTTCCAAGCCCCTGATAGGAGTAGAATAAAGATTGAAGACTTTCCTGAGAGCTCTTTAAATTATCTAACCAACGCTTTATGTTTGACACAACTCGTTCCAATAGTTTAGCCGCTAGGGCGTTAGCAAAGTTGAAACAAAAATGTGACTATTACCAAGCCCCTGATAGTAGTAGAACAAAGATTGAATACTTTCCTGACAGCTCTTTAAATTATCTAACCAACGCTTGATGTTGGTGTAAAGTTGAAACAAAAATGTGACTATTACCAAGCCCCTGATAAGAGTAGAAGAAAGACTGAAAACTTTCCTGAGAGCTCTTTAAATTATCTAACCAACGCTTTATGTTTGACCCAACTCGTTTTAATAGTTTAGCCGCTAGAGCGTTAGCAAAGTTGAAACAAAAATGTGACTATTTCCAAGCCTCTGATAGGAGTAGAAGGAAGACTGAAGACTTTCCTGAGAGCCCTTTAAATTATCTAACCAATGCTTTATGTTTGACCCAACTCTTTCCAATAGTTTAGCCGCTAGAGCGTTAGGAAAGTTGAAACAAAAATGTGACTATTACCAAGCTCCTGATAGGAGTAGAAGAAAGATTTAAGACTTTCCTGAAAGCTCTTTAAATTATCTAACCAACGCTTTATGTTTGACCCAACTCGTTCTAATTGTTTAGCCGCTAGAGCGTTAGCAAAGTTGAAACAAAAATGTGACTATTGCCAAGCCCCTGATAGGAGTAGAAGAAAGATTGAAGACTTTCCTGAGAGCTCTTTAAATTATCTTACCAACGCTTTATGTTTGACCCAACTCGTTCCAATAGTTTAGCCGCTAGAGCGTTAGCAAAGTCGAAACAAAAATGTGACAATTACCAAGCCTCTGATAGGAGTAGAAGAAAGATTGAAGACTTTCCTGAGAGCCCTTTAAATTATCTAACCAATGCTTTATGTTTGACCCAACTCGTTCCAATAGTTTAGCCGCTAGAGCGTTAGCAAAGTTGAAACAAAAATGTGACTATTACCAAGCCCCTGATAGGAGTAGAAGAAAGATTTAAGACTTTACTGAGAGCTCTTTAAATTATCTAACCAATGCTTTATGTTTGACTAACCTCGTTTAAATAGTTTACCCACTAGAGCATTAATAAAAGTGAAACAAAAATGTGACTATTTCCAAGCCCCTGATAGGAGTAGAATAAAGATTGAAGACTTTCCTGAGAGCTCTTTAAATTATCTCACCAACGCTTTATGTTTGACCCAACTCGTTCCAATAGTTTAGCCTCAGAGCGTTAGCAAATTTGAAACAGAAATGTGACTATTGCCAAGCCCCCGGTAGGAGTAGAATAAAGATTGAAGACTTTCCTGAGAGCTCTTTAAATTATCTAACCAACGCTTTATGTTTGACCCAACTCGTTCTAATTGTTTAGCCGCTAGAGCGTTAGCAAAGTTGAAACAAAAATGTGACTATTGCCAAGCCCCTGATAAGAGTAGAAGAAAGATTGAAGACTTTCTTGAGAGCTCTTTAAATTATCTAACCAATGCTTTATGCTCGACCCACCTCATTCAAATAGTTTAGCCTCAGAGCGTTATCAAAAGTGAAACAGAAATGTGACTATTTCCAAACCCCTGATAGGAGTAAAAGAAAGATTGAAGACTTCCTGAGAGCTCTTTAAATTATCTAACCAATGCTTTAGGTTTCACTCACCTCGTTTCAATAGCGCTGTAGCGGCTAAACTATTGAAACGAGGTGGGTCAAACATAAAGCATTCGTTAGATAATTTAAGGAGCTCTCAGGAAAGTTCCCAATTTTTCTTCTACTCCTGCCAGGGGCTTGGCAATAGTCACAGTTTTGTTTCAACTTTGATAACGCTCTAGCGGCTAAACTGTTTGAACGAGGTGAGTCAAACATAAAGCATTGGATAGATAATTTAAAGAGCTCTCAGGAAAGTTTTCAAGCTTTATTCTACTCCTATCAGGGGCTTGGTAATAGTCACATTTTTGTTTCAACTTTGCTAACGCTCTAGCGGCTAAACTATTGGAACGAGGTGGGTCAAACATAAAGCATTGGTTATATGATTTAAAGAGCTCTCAGGAAAGTCTTCAATCTTTCTTCTACTCCTATCAGGGGCTTGGTAATAGTCACACTTTTGTTTCAACTTTGCTAACGCTCTAGCGGCTAAACAATTAGAACGAGGTGGGTCAAACATAAAGCATTGGTTAGATAATTTAAAGGGCTGTCAGAAAAGTCTTCAATCTTTGTTCTACTACTATCAGGGGCTTGGAAATAGTCACATTTTTTTCACTTTTGATAACGCTCTAGCGGGTAAACTGTGTGAACGAGGTGGGTCAAACATAAAGCGTTGGTTAGATAATTTAAAAAGCTGTCAGGAAAGTATTCAATCTTTGTTCTACTACTATCAGGGGCTTGGAAATAGTCACATTTTTTTCACTTTTGATAACGCTCTAGCGGGTAAACTGTGTGAACGAGGTGGGTCAAACATAAAGCGTTGGTTAGATAATTTAAAGAGCTCTCAGGAAAGTCTTCAATCTTTCTTCTACTCCTATCAGGGGCTTGGTAATAGTCACATTTTTGTTTCAACTTTGCTAACGCTCTAGCGGCTAAACTATTGGAACGAGGTGGGTCAAACATAAAGCATTGGTTAGATAATTTAAAGAGCTCTCAGGAAAGTCTTCAATCTTTATTCTACTCCTATCAGGGGCTTGGAAATAGTCACATTTTTGTTTCACTTTTATTAATGCTCTAGCGGGTAAACTATTTAAACGAGGTTAGTCAAACATAAAGCATTGGTTAGATAATTTAAAGAGCTCTCAGGAAAGTCTTAAATCTTTCTTCTACTCCTATCAGGGGCTTGGTAATAGTCAAATTTTTGTTTCAACTTTGCTAACGCTCTAGCGGCTAAACTATTGGAACGAGGTGGGTCAAACATAAAGCATTGGTTAGATAATATAAAGAGCTCTCAGGAAAGTCTTCAATCTTTCTGCTACTCCTATCAGGGGATTGGTAATAGTCACATTTTTGTTTCAACTTTGCTAACGCTCTAGCGGCTAAACAATTAGAACGAGGTGGGTCAAACATAAAGCATTGGTTAGATAATTTAAAGAGCTGTCAGGAAAATCTTCAATCTTTCTTCTACTCTTATCAAAGGCTTGGCAATAGTCACATCTTTGTTTCAACTTTGCTAACGCTCTAGCGGCTAAACTATTGGAACGAGGTCGGTCAAACACAAAGCATTGGTTAGATAATTTAAAGAGCTCTCAGGAAAATCTTCACTCTTTCTTCTACTCCTATCAGGGGCTTGGCAATTGTCACATATTTGTTTCAACTTTGCTAACGCTTTGGGGGGTAAACTATTTAAACGAGCTGAGTCAAACATAAAACGTTGGTTAGATAATTTAAAAAGCTCACAGGAAAGTCTTCAATCTTTCTTGTACATCTACCAGGGGCGTGGCAATAGTCACATTTTTGTTTCACTTTTGATAACCCTCTAGCGGGTAAACTACTTGTACGAGGTGAGTTAAACATAAAACTTTGGTTAGATAATTTAAAGGGCTTTCAGAAAAGTCTTCAATCTTTCTTCTGCTCTAACCAGGTGTTTGGCAATAGTCACATTTTTGTTTCAACTTTGCTAACGCTATCGTGGCTAAACTATTGAAACGAGGTGGGTCGAACATAAAGCATTGGTTAGATAATTTAAAGAGCTCTCAGGAAAGTCTTCAATCTTTGTTCTACATCTACCAGGGGCAATAGTCACATTTTTGTTTCAACTTTGCTAACGCTCTGAGGCTAAACTATTGGAACGAGGTGGGTCCAACATAAAGCATTGGTTAGATAATTTAAAGACCTCTTAGGAAAACTTTCCATCTTTCTTCTACTCCTACCAGGCGCTTGGCAATAGTAAAATTTTGTTTCACTTTTGATAACGCTCTAGCCGGTAAACGATTTGAACGAGGTGGGTCAAACATAAAGCATTGGTTAGATAATTTAAAGAGCTCTCGGGAAAGTCTTCAATCTTTCTTCTACTCCTACCAGGCGCTTGGCAATAGTCACATTTTTGTTTCAACTTTGCTAACGCTCTGAGGCTAAACTATTTGAATGAGGTGGGTCGAACATAAAGCATTGGTTAGATAATTTAAACAAATGAGTTAAACCATCTCAATATCGATTGCTAAATGTGTATATACAACAAAATCGACTTTATGCCTAAATATAAGACTATGGAATTATGGCTTTTTGTCAACTTCAGTTCTCTAAAGGAGGTTTATTAACTTAAATATGTTAAACCAGTTATCTGAAGCATTTCGATATCTATTGCGAAATGTGTATATACATAAAATCGACTTTATACCTAAATATAAAATTATAACATTACGGAATTCTTCTAAATGCACTGCTGTTATACCGCTAAGGCTTTATGTAGACTTCAGTATCATAAAAAATATTTATTAACTTAATATGTTAAACTTATGATTTGAAGCATTTCGATATCGATAGCTAAAACAAAAAAATCGACTTTATACCTAAATATAAGATTACGGAATTCTTCTACATGCACTGTCGTTATGCCGCTATGGCTTTATATCACCTTCGTTACGTTAAAGAAGGTTAACTAACTTAAATATGTTAAACTAATGATTTGAAGATTTTCGATATCGATTGCTAAATGCGTAAATACAAGAAAATCGACTATATACCTAAATATAAGATTACGGAATGCTTCTAAATGCTTTGCCGTTATGCCGTTAAGGCGTTTGTAGACTTCAGTAAGATAAAGAGGGTTAATTAACTTAAATATGTTAAACTAATGATTTGAAGCATTTCGATATCGATTGCTAAATGTGTATGTACAAGAAAATCGATTTTATGCCTAAATAAAAGATTACGGAATTCACCCAAATATACTGCCGTTATGGCTTTATGTAAACTTCGGTAAGATAAAGAAGGCTAATTAACCTAAATATGCTAAACCAGTTATTTGAAGCATTTCGATATCGATTGCTAAACGCCTACATACAACAAAATCGAATTTATACCTAAATATAAGATTACGGAATTTTTCTAAATGCACTGTCGTTAGGCCGCCATGGCTTTATATCACCTTCATTAAGTTAAAGAAGGTTAATTAACTTAAATATGTTAAACTAATGATTTGAAGCAATTCATTATCGATTGCTAAATGTGTATGTACAACAAAATCGACTTTATACCTAAATATAAGATAACGGAATTCATATAAATATACTGCCGTTATGCCGTTATGGCTTTATGTAAACTTTAGTAAGATAAAGAAGGTTAATTAACTTAAATATGCTAAACCAGTTATCTGATGCATTTCGATATCGATTGCTTAATGTGTAAATACAAGAAAATCGACTTTATACCTAAATATAAGATTACGGAATTCTTCTGCATGCACTGTCGTTATGCCGCCATGGCTTTATATCACCTTCATTACGTTAAAGAAGGTTAACGATCTTAAATATGTTAAACGAATGATTTGAAGCTTTTCGATATCGATAGCTAAAGGAGTATAGAAGAAAATCGACTTTATACCTAAATATAAGATTACGGAATTCTTCCAAATGCACTGCCGTTATACCGTTATGGCTTTTGTAAACTTCAGTAAGAAAAAGAAGGTTAATTAACTTAAATATGTTAGACTAATGATTTGAAGCATCTCGATATCGATTGCTAAATGTGTATATACAACAAAATCGACATTGTACCTAATTATAAGTTTACGGAATTCTTCCAAATGCACTGGCGTTATACCGTTATGGCTTTATGTAAACTTCAGTCAGAGAAAGAAGGTTTATTAACTTAAACATTTTAAACTAATGATTTAAAGCATTTCGATATCGATTGCTGAATGTGTATATACAAAAAAATCGACTTTATACATAAATATAAGATTACGGAATTCTTCCAAATGCACTGCCATTATACCGTTATGGCTTTATGTTAACTTCAGTTTGTTAAAGAAGGTTTATTAACTTTAATATGTTAAACCAGGTATTTGAAGCATTTCGATATCGATTGCTTAATGCATATATAAAAGAAAATCGACTTTATACCTAAATATAAGACTACGGAATTCTTCCAAATGTACTGTCGTTATGCCGCCATTGCTTTATATCAACTTCAATACGTTAAAGAAGGTTAACGAACTTAAATATGCTAAACGAATAATTTGCAGCATTTCGATATCGATTGTTAATGCGTATATACAAGAAAATCGTCTTTATACATAAATATAATATTACGGAATTCTTCTAAATGCACTGTGGTTATGCCGCCATGGCTTTATATCACCTTCATTACGTTAAAGAAGGTTAACGAACTTAAATATGTTAAACTAATGATTTGAAGCATTTCGATATCGATTGCTAAATGTGTATATACAAGAAAATCGACTTTATACATAAATATAAGATTACGGATTTCTTCTAAATGCACTGTCGTTATGCCGCCATGGCTTTATATCACCTTCATTACGTTAAAGAAGGTTAACGAACTTAAATATGTTAAACGAATAATTTGAAGCATTTCGATATCGATAGCTAAATGTGTATAGAAGAAAATCGACTTTTTACCTAAATATAAGTTTACGGAATTCTTCCAAATGCACTGGTGTTATACCGTTTTGGCTTTATGTAACCTTCAGTAAGATAACGAAGGTTAATTAACTTAAATATGTTAAACTAATGATTTGAAGCATTTCGATATCGATTGCTAAATGTGTATAGAAGAAAATCGACTTTTTACCTAAATATAAGTTTACGGAATTCTTCCAAATGCACTGGTGTTATACCGTTTTGGCTTTATGTAACCTTCAGTAAGATAACGAAGGTTAATTAACTTAAATATGTTAAACTAATGATTTGAAGCATTTCGATATCGATTGCTTAATGTGTATATACAACAAAATCGACTTTATACATAAATATACGATAGCGGAATTCTTCTAAATGCACTGCCGTTATGCCGCCATGGCTTTACATCACCTTCATTACTTTAAAGAAGGTTAACTAACTTAAATATGTTAAACTAATGATTTGAAGCATTTCGATATCGATAGCTAAATGTGTATATACAAGAAAATCGACTTTATACATAAATATAAGATTACGGATTTCTTCTAAATGCACTGTCGTTATGCCGCCATGGCTTTATATCACCTTCATTACGTTAAAGAAGGTTAACTAACTTAAATATGTTAAACTAATGATTTGAAGCATTTTGATATCGATAGCTAAATGTGTATAGAAGAAAATCGACTTTTTACCTAAATATAAGTTTACGGAATTCTTCCAAATGCACTGGTGTTATACCGTTTTGGCTTTATGTAACCTTCAGTAAGATAACGAAGGTTAATTAACTTAAATATGTTAAACTAATGATTTGAAGCATTTCGATATCGATTGCTAAATGTGTATATACAACAAAATCGACTTTATACATAAATATACGATAGCGGAATTCTTCTAAATGCACTGCCGTTATGCCGCCATGGCTTTATATCACCTTCATTACGTTAAAGAAGGTTAACGAACTTAAATATGTTAAAC
>JAPZAG010002960.1:0-13277 GCA_027475135.1 Bactrocera correcta | reverse complement strand
TCAATTCCATGAAAAATCGCACTAGGCTCGTTGTTGAAGCTAAGGGGGGTCATATGTATATTTGACGATGAGTGGTCTCCCTCCAAAATCCCTTTATTTTCTTGCTGTTCTCTGCTTCTGTTGCTTTTGTTGCCGCTATTTATTGTTCTTGTTGTTTTGTAATTATTTCTGCTACTGTTGTTGCCTCTGTTACTTAGTTGTTTTTGAGTTCTTGCTTTGTTTTTGTTGTTAGTGTTCTTAAGCACTTGCTTTGTTCTTGTTGTTTTTATAATTATTTCTGCTACTGTTGTTGCTTCCGTTACTTAGTTGTTTTAGAGTTCTTGCTTTATCTGGTATTAATTCTTTTAATTGACCCTCTTTTTGTATTTGTTGGGGCGTGTTATCACTTTAATTATGTTTTGATTTTCACTTAAAATCTGGCTTTATAATTCATCAATTTTTAACTGAGATAAACAAGCAAAACGATCCGTTATTTTAACTTTTTATTTGTGGTAAGCACTTTTTTTGAATTCATGCCCCACGTTGGGCGCCAATTAATTCCCGTAACGAGGGAATTTATAAAAAAATATATTTTTATATCCGCGAACGCGCGGATTAAAGAAAACGCTTGTAGTTCGCGTGGATTGCCAGATACGAATCAATCTTTATTTTTAAAATACTAGTATTTATACAATTTTGTTTTATTGACTTAAGGTTAAAGCTGAAGTTACATTTTTAGCTATGACAGCAATTTCCAGCAGAACGTTAAGCGTTCTGTTTTCTTTACAAATGTTATTGTTATGCCTTCTTGTGAGGGCGAGCGATATTGCTTTGATAAAAATGGATTATTGGAATCAGGACGGAAAAAGCATATTGAATTCTTAAATCATCAAAAACGTTAATAGTGTAATTGCAGAGTGCAAAGATACAATTTTGTTTACAGTTATGGTAAGGTTTCTATGCGGAGGCTATCGTTAACTTGCGTCCTAAATCCACTCGAATTACTTACCATAAGAGACGCCGAAAGACTCTTATATAAACACTGTTATTGTTAAGAAACCAAAACTTAAAAAATTTAAAGTTTTACAACCTCTAAAGTATCTCCAAAAAATCAAAAGAGCTGCTGAGGTCAGAAAACAGTTCGACTTCAACTTCTTTATTGGCGTAGACACTACTTAAGCGGTTATAGCCAAGTTTACAGATGCGCGCCAGTCGTTCTTCCTTTTCGAAGTTTGTACCAATTGGAGGTTCTCAGTGTAGCCAAGTCCTTCTCCAACTCATATTTTCAAGTGAGTGGAGGTCTTCCTCTTCCTCTGTTTCCGAACGACCGGTACTGGGTTGAATACTTTCAGAGCAGGAGTGTTTTTACCCATTCGGATAACATGACCTAGCCAATGTATTTGCCGTCTCCCAATTCGTTGAACTAAGTATGTCAGGATCGTCGTATAACTCGTACAGCGCATTGTTCCATCGAATGCGATATTCGCCGTTGGCAATGCGACTATAAATCTTTAGCAGCACCGTTCTCTCGAAAACTCGTAACGTAGCTCATCAGATGTTGTCCACGTCTTTGCCTCTGCACCATAGTGTGACCATAGAGTGACTTGTAGAATTTGTACTTTGTTCGTTGATAGAGGACTTAACTTTTCAATTGCCTACTCAGCTCGAAATAGCACTGGCAAGAGTTATTCTACGTTGGATTTCGAGACTGACATTACTTTTGGTTCTGGTTCCAAGATAGACGAAATTGCCACCGGCTTCGAAGTTATGACTGTCAACAGTGACGTGGAAACCAAATCGCGAGTGTGACGGCTGTTTGTTAGATGACAGGAGATATTTCGTCTTGCCTTAATTCATTATGGATCTGGTAGTGCTTCGCTATGCTTCCTTATCCATTCTGGAGAAAGCAGAACTAACGGCGCGATTGTTGAGGCTAATGATATCGATGTCATCGGCTTACGCCAGCAGCTCTACACTTTTATAGAATATTGTACATTCTCTCAGCTCTGCAGCTCGAACTACTTTCTCCAGGAGTAGATTGAAGAAGTCCCACGATAGGGAGTCGCCTTGTCTGAGCCTTCGTTTAGCAGGCTCGGAGAGGCCCTTCCCGAACTTGATGGAACTTTTGGTAATGCTCAAAGTCAGTTTACACTTCCCTATTATATGGGAATACCAAATTCAGAGATAGCTGCACAAAGGGTGCTTCTTTTCGTGCTGTCAAAAGTAGCTTTGAAATTGACAAATAGGTGGTGTGTGTCGATTCTCTTTTCACGCGTCTATTCCACGATTTGGCATCGTGAATATTTGGTCAGACTTTCCAGGTATAAAGCCAGACTGATAAGATCCAGTCAGTTTGTTGACAGTGGGCTTCAATCTTTCACTCAATATGCTTGATCCCACGGTAGTTGGCGGAGATTGTGGAGCCTCCCTTTTCGCCGTAGGATTAGAATAACTCGGCTGGCAATCCACCTGTCCCTTCGCTTTGTTGTTCCTCAGACGGGTAATTGCTATGCAAACCACTTCAAATAGAATGGAGGTTGGAGCCATGTATTTCCTCACGCAAGTGAGGAAAGTTCTCTGAGCGCCATCCACTTGGGAATGGCCAGAAACGATTCCTTTACATGTGGATCAAGCAGCTAACGACTTCTGGTCTTAGACCAAGCATCCTCTGGTTAGTCAAAAAACATCCGTTTGAAGGCGAGCTAAAGTAAGAAGCCGAAATATTCCCTCCCCAGGGTTGTGCGCTGGGTTTGGGGTTCGCCACGTAAAAAACAATCCCAATGAAAAGAAGTTGTCTCTTCAAATCGAATTAAAAAACAAACAAAAAACTCTAAGGATACGCTAAAAGTAGTACATAAAACAAATTTCAACCTTTTATTATTCTAAATTTCGAGTAATGATTTTGTAAATACGATCAACTTAGCACATGTTCATAATTTGGACTCAATATGTATGGCTAGCATGCCGTCTTCTTCATTTTGACCGATAGAAATATATGCGCGTCCATCCGAGCCCACGACCACACGCTTGCCAGAGCAACTAGAGCCTGCTTTCTCGCCGGAAATGATATCACAATAAGTACCAGCTGGCAAGCAGGTCTGAAGCGAAGTGTTAAGATCCGAAGCATCTCCATTAATTGCCACGAAACCTTTGTTGCCCCGACAGAAGGCGATCTGGTTGCTGCCATTGTCCCACCAGTTTTGCAAATTTGTGCCAGCTACGATGTTCCTGAAGCCAACCATGTTGTAAATTTGACGCCAACGATGTTCACATACCCAACCACCACTGCAGGAATTATCAGCATTGAATATGGGACTGGCAATGCTATT
The DNA here is from genome assembly GCA_027475135.1 of Bactrocera correcta. Taxonomy (NCBI): domain Eukaryota; kingdom Metazoa; phylum Arthropoda; class Insecta; order Diptera; family Tephritidae; genus Bactrocera; species Bactrocera correcta. Next base: position 9,969 of record JAPZAG010002960.1, on the reverse strand, counting down.
ACCGTCCGTTGTTGGTGGACCTTGATCGGTGTTGTCGAATGCAAACGAAGACATGACACGCGTAATACCAAATGGATGAGCCAACATGAAAGCGCTGGCCATTTTATATTGCTTCGATGTCTTATAGTTGAGGATATCTGCACCACCAGCGCCATGTCCACGTTGATTGTCGTGGTTGTCTACGAAAATCAGTGCACGGTCCGAGTTAAGGAAACTCCACTCTGGACCCCAATTGACCAGCCAACGCAATTGATCCTTGCCACGAAATACTCTGCCGATCGAGTTGGAGTGTGCGAATTCGGTGACCACACCCATGTGTGTGTATTCATTTTTGGATACAGCCTCACCACCCAAATCTATAACTTCTTGGAATATGAAAGGACGCGTACCGGAGGGAAAGCCATGTTCAACGCTCAAATTGCTAACACGATTGTAGATTACCTAAGCGTGAAAAGAAGCATATTACTATCTTAATAGAAATGTGACAGCTAATATAAGTACCTCGAGATCAGCCGGCCACATATGCTTGGCAGCATCGACACGGAAACCAGCCACACCCAGGCTAACAAGTTTGTTGAGAAAGTCGACCACACGATCTTGTACCCATGATTTGCTTTGATCCAAGTCCTTCAAACCGGAGAGTTCACAGTTACGTACCTGATATTTATTATTGTAGTCGTTTATAGTGCATGAGGCGTGGAAATCTGTGCTCGAATATGGCACGGCTGGGAAGCTTTTGTTACTCGGATCGGCCGTTGAGCCACCTGTACCGCGCGCATTAACATTATCGGCGGCCATGTGATTGAATACGACATCTACAAAGATTCGAACGCCGGCATTGTTACAGCGCCGCACCATATCCGCGAATTGTTGCTCATTGCCTGAACGTGTGGTCAGTAGGTATGAGATGGGTTGGTAACGTTCCCACCACGGACGATTGGCCACAACGACATTCTCATTTACTGGCGAAACCTATTGATTAGGGTTATGTAAATGAAAGGTGGGTTTATGCATGATAATACAGATTACTAAGGATGCCAAATTGTTGGCTATGGACTCACCTGAACACCCCCATAACCTTTGGGGCCCAGAAAGTTTTCACATTCTACAGCGATATCATCCCACTTCCACTCGAAAAGATGCACCATAGTAGTCCTTCCGTCCACATAGTTCGGATCGAATTGGGCATTGATATTTTGGCACAATATTACCAAGATAACTGCCAGATAGATATGCGCTTTGCTCCGATACATTTTTGCAGGCGATAACTGCTTTTAGTATGTGACAATAAGCAAAGTAAAGTTACGAAGTACTCTTCTACACACTGTGAAACGAAGAACTAATTAGCGTTGCTTTCCAAGAGACCTCTTTTATAGAAATTCCGTTAGTTTAGTTTAAAAATTGTGAGTGAAATTATCTGTGAATTTGTAGTGTAGTTGTAGACCGTGAATAACGAATGCAGTTGTGCTTGCTGAATCTATCGGGTTTAACTAAACGGTTATCGGTTGCTAATTAGAAATCATTTATCACTTGGGAATTCATTGCAGAGAGATCACAGCTTAAATACTACATACATAACATTTACTTTTTAAAAGGATCTATTATTGGGTTAAATTGTAATGTGGTTTAGAGCCACCGACGAATATTTCTGAGGATGAAGAACTCTGATCGTGAGATCGCTAATAAAAGAAATGGTACAAAGAGTTGTTCTTGGTTTCGAGTAGGAAAAGTAACATAATTACTTGCATTAAAGGGATCTCCAAGGAAGGTTTGAGGTTAATGAGATTTGCTGATTGACTGCAGACTCTTCTCGACATTGCTTGAAAATGAAGTTCACTGTCAAAAAAGTGGACAGTCCAATTGGAGGATAGCGTCAATTTGATTTTGGGTAAGAAAGTATCATCAGAAAGATGGCTGATTATCTCCCCTTTATTATTTCTTTGGTATGACTGCTACTTGACCTACGAACTAGTTATAAAGTAACACGTTTATAACCCGAACCGCTTGCTGTAAGACCGACGACCTTTGCAGCCGTCACTCTCATATGAAACAGACGTTACTTCCTTCTTCGCAGAAGGATTGTATTATGTGGATTGTTTTAGCTTCACTACTACTCCCCTTCGGCCTTACAAATTTTGAGACCTGCCAGTAGTTAAACTACCGCTGTTATCGCTCTTAGGATCCTTGGCCTTAGTAAGACCCTTATAGCAACAAGATGACAGTTCTCGAGGAGTGTTTTCCAAGGTCACGTTAAAAAGACCTTTCCTATTTCGTTGGTATGACTGGTACCTTGATCTACGAACTAGCTATAAAGTTACACGTTTATAAACCAAACCGCTTGCTCCAAAATCGACGACTGCTCTAGCCGTCATTATCCTGTGAAACAGACGGTACGTCCTTCTTCGCAGAAGGATTGTATTAAGTGGATTGTTTTAGCTTCAGTGCTCACCTTCGATCTTGGTCTTAGTAAGCCTCTCAACTCTCGACCTTGGTCTTAGGAAGCAAGATTCGAGGAGTGTTTTCCGAGGTCAGGTTAAAAAGACCCATTCCGAAGATTTGTTTTGAAATTGTTCGACACATTTTTGTCATTTATGGGCTGTTGAAATCATAAGGTATTATGTACCGTTACTTGAATTATCTTACATCTTCACTTGGTTACTCGTCTAGCGAAGTCAATCACTAACGACTACCCAGAAACACTTGTGTATGCACATTGCTTTTGAGAAGTTATCAATTATGTAGTTCGAAGATACTGTTAGTTTTCAAAACAAGTCATTTTTCATTTGTATTAATTTGTTTAGAAAACTTGGAATAATGCAACCACTGATACGGTAAAAAAGATAAAATTTTCCGCTAGTGAATAACAACGACACTTTGTAGTTGTAGTGAATGGAGTTTGCTAATGGGTAAACAAGGTATTATGAAAAAAATAAGTACCGTTTTTTATTAACTTACTAGGTCCAGGTATATTGCGATATAGTATGTATGTATGTATGTATGTATATGTAAGTTTAAAAATTTTGTAACCTCGGTATGAATTTTAAAAATCTATTAAGAGCTTTTCGGAGACGGAGAAAGGTCTATTTAGCAAATACAAAACAATAAAAATGAACCGATTCTTGAGTAAGGTTCGGTAATTTAGAAAATAAAGTATCAAATTTACTGAAACAGAACTTCTTCTTCTACTTTATCGGCGTAGACACGCTTACGGCTGTGTTTACCACAGTGCGCCGGTCGTTCTTGTTCGGTCTCTCCAACGGATCCAAGGATTTCCCTTCTTCCTCTGCTTTCCTCCGACGGATACTGTACTCTCAGAGATGGCGTGTTTTCAGCCATTCGAAGGACATGATCTAGACAGCATCATCGTACTCGTATGTCCCCGTACAGCTCATCGTTTCATCGACTGCGGTATTCGCCGTTGCCAATGCCCAAAGGACCATAAATTATTTACGAGTTCGCAGTTGTGATTGTCAACAGTGATGTGGAAGCCCAGCTTGTTTGCCCCTGACTGTTTGTTTGATGACAGTAGTTATTTCGTCTATCAGAACCATTTGCTTCGAAAAAACAATAGTTATAGTAAAAACCTCTCAACATGAGGGTCTTGCTTTCTTAACTGACACCTCTGCCAAAGGGTCTGATGTATCGTCCTCATCTTCATTGTTACTTTTTTCATTCGTATCTGTCGCAGATAAAATTTCGCCATCGGTTAATGAACCTGAGACAGCAACATCTTCATCCACTTGAACAAAGTCAGAAAAATTATACCGCTGATTTCAACTAATAGTTCTATTGCTGGTTCTTTATCATCCATAAGTATTGGAAGATCTTCTTTTAAGAAACCGGATTTTTGGGAGCAGTGGAGAATCGTTAGGGGGCCTTGCCCTTTGTCAAAAAAACCCGTGACATTTGCAGTTAGCTGCTTGTCGAGAGATTCTGAAACGAGCTTAACAATTTCTTTGCGATATAAAGTCTTAAAACTATGGATGATCCCTTGGATCAATGGTTCTAATTTGGAAGTTTTATTTGACGGCAAGAAGTAGACTTCCACGGGTTTGGGAAAAAGTAGAAGGACTGTTGTGGACAGTACTATTGTCTAAAAATAGCACAATTTTCCGCTTTACTCGTCTCATGTCCCCGTTAACTGTTAAAAACCAATTGTTAAGAAGTTCTGTCGACATTCAAACTTTTTTATTAGCACGACAATCAGTAGGAAACGATTTCACTCCTTTGAAACATAGCGGTTTCATTGCTCTCCCTATCACTAAGGGTTAAAATTTTTTCGATACGCTTTATATTTACTTGAAGTAAAATTGTCAACCTCTATTTACCATGTTTTTCTCCATGACATTTTTCATCTTTAAAAGGAAGCTGCTTGTCCGATAAACATTTGAAAAATAGGCCAGTTTCATTAGTATTAAAAATGTCTCGGGTATCATGTCATGGAATTAAGGTCTTTAATTTGCCGTGTCAATCTCAGAAAAACTGCCTCATCAACACTTCCACTTTCGCCAAAAACTTTTTTAAACACAACTCCATTTTTTTTTTGAAATTTGTAAGCCACCCTTCACTTGCCGAAAATGTTTTTGATGCTTAGAAGTAGACGCGAACTCTTTTCCTTTTTCCCCTAATATACACTTTTTTCCTCTACTTTGTCTTAGCTAAATGACCAGGCTTTCTTCCAGAAAAAAAAAAAAAGGAGAAAATTCACCTTTAGTAGTTCTTTTTTGTACTTCAGCAGTTTGAGCAGCAATATTTTTCTTCTTGTGCTTTATTATGGTTGAGGGGTACTCAGGGGAATCTTAAATTTTTTTGCAACATAAATTTTTTTTCCCCAAACCTTCCTCTACTTTTTCGATTAACTTTTTTTAAAGCAATCGTCAAACATTCAAAAACTTTTCTAGGGCACATAAATAAGATAAACTTTTCATCTGTATACCAATGAAAGAGTAACAGTAACTGAATGATAACTAAACAAGCCTGTTGTGAGTATTGTGTGTCAAATATTTAAACTAATCATAACAAAAACAAAGGCTCGTGCACGTTGATACATTTTTGAACTTGCCGCAAAATGTACTTACAATCTTTCCGCCTCTTTCTCGTTGCAAATTTGCATTGTCGAGTATTGGACGGCTATGTGTTCGAATTAATGAGTCGTTTTGTTATATAGTAATGATTTTTTCTTAGACAAAAAGAACGTAGTATGTAACTTTGTTTACACTTTAAGGGGTCAAGTTTAGCCAAGTCAGCAACCCTTATTTATATTTTATAGGGTCAATGATCTTTTTGGTTACATTCATCCAAATCCATAACTTTTGTTTACATTTAGTCAAGTAACCAACCATTGTTTGTATTATGAGGTCAATGACCCTTTTGTTTACATATTGTGGGGTTAACCCTCATTGAGACCAACGGGTCTGGCCAGGCATATTTTGTTTTTAAATGTTATTTATGTAAATATGTATATTTAGAGTGTAGCAAACGACTTTCGCTTCCAGGTAGCTTCCTAGAATTTTATTGTCTATAGAATTCAGGGGAAAAAAAAAAATTTTACTGTATACCGAGAAAGAAAAGGACGAAAAAAGGGAAATATAATTTTTTTACACCTTTAAGGGGGCCGAAAAAACCAAAATGGGAAAGCTTTTTTTTGGCAACCCAACCACATTTTTGGAAAAACCGTTTTTTTAAAAGGTTTTTTTGACTTTTTTAATAACCCTTTTGGTTAAAATTTATAGGATCAGTGACCCTTTTGTTTTCATTTTGACGGCGGGCTATGACTCATTTTTTTTTCTTTATGAGGTCAAATTTTTGACCCTTTCGTTTACATTTAGCTAGACCAACAACCTTTATTTACATTTAGCCCAGTCAAAAACCTTTTTATGAGTTTAATGGCTTCTTTTTTTTTTGTTCAGATGGAGTACTATAGCATATAGTTGTCATACAAACTACAATCAAAAACAATTTATGTAGAAACTTTAACTCGTAACATTTCCTACTGGGTGTTACAAACTTCGTTGCAAACTTAATATACCCTTGAGCGGTTGCTATATATATTTCTGGACTAGGCAACACTAAGTGTTGACAGGTGCAATCTGACATTCCATTGGAAAGTTTGACATTTTTTAGCAAACATCACTCAGACGTTTTGTCATTTAATCGTGAATTGTTTTATTTACAGGGAATTAAAAAATTCATCTCGGCCAAAAAATGGAATTAACTCGTGAACATTTTCGTGCGATCATTTTTCACAACTTTCGACCTGGATTATCACGACAAGAGTGCATCGATGAACTAAAATCTTTGTATGGCTATGAAGCACCATCCTATGGCACTGTGAAAAACTGTTGCAACGAATTCAATCGTGGCTGACGCTCGCTCAAAGACGAATTCCGTGAAAGTCGTCCAAAAACAGCCGTTATGCCAGAAAACATCGATGCCTTACGTGAACTGATAATGCAAAACCGTCATGTAACATACCTTCAGATAGAGGCATGCCTATGCATTTCTCCCACCAGCATACATTCGATATTGCATGAACACCTGGCCGTAAAAAAGGTTTGTTCTCGTTGGATCCCGCAAAATTTTGACAATCGCTCAAAAAAAGGCTCGTGTGGATTGGTGTAAAGAAATGCTGAAAAAATACGATCGCGGTGCTTCAAAAGACGTTTAGAAGATCGTCAATCGTGGATCTATGCGTATGAGCCCGAAACAAAACAGCAATCCACCGTGTGGGTCTTCCAAGACGAGCCAAATCCAAAGAAAAAAAGAAAACATTTTCGTTGATAAATATGCCTATTTTCATAATTAGGCCAGAAATATACATATATATATAGCAGCCTTCGTAGCACAAGCAACGGCTTCGCGCGAAATAGTTATCACTTTTGAAGTAAATATACATACATACATAGCTCAAAATACTCTAATAATAGTTACAATAGTCTCATATATTTGCTTGTTTTAGAGCATATTAACTGCTTAGTTGTTGGCACCTATAAATCATTGGCTTTATTTCCATTCGACGCTTGCTTGTTTACAGCTCTATTTGTATTGGCACACTTGTGAGAAACATGCAGTGCAATAAATACTCGCTAGAGATAACAGCACATGCTCTTGAAATGAATCGGCTTCCGTCAAAATATACGAATACCTTTGTACCACCTACAAACCTCATTAAGATGCCGTCACCTTTCTTCATCTACCGATCGCTTATCAACTGACTTGAAAAGCCCCACTAGCTGTTCAGCGAACAGATTTGTGTGCCTTGTTATCACTAGATTTTGCTACGTAATAAATTATGACAAAAGTGTTGTGCTATCAAGCGAATCCGGTGTGGTAAAGTAAGATACACATGAAACAGGCGTTACACACATATGTACATATACACTCATATATCTACATTATAAAGCAAATAATTAGACATATGAGAGCTATAAAAAATTTTCACTAATTGTATACATATGTATATGTATGTATATATGTATATATGTTGTTGTTGTTAATTTAAATATTTTGGATTTATTTATTTATTTATGGGATTTGTTGTTTGTTGTAGTTTAATTACACTAAACACACGAATTTCTCTAACACCGCCTTGCTTCGTCACCGAACAGACGCAACTGAATCCAATTGCTGACTGCACATAATGTCAATATATGTATATGTATGTATGTATGTACATATATGTGAATATACATATGTATAGTAATATGTGAATTGAGATATATGCACATATATACACTCATAAACAGCGGTGATGTGAACTTGCATTGATTTCAGCAAAAATTTCGTAAATACCCCGTAGGAAATAGAGTATTAAGGTAGTGAAATTTTGAGTCTCGAAACCTCATTTTCCGATTTTACTGGGAGAGAAAAAAACAAAATTTTTTAATAAAACTCAACTGGTTCTATTAAAAACGTCGCCACTTTGTCAATTTTCTTGATATTGATTTTATTTCGGCGGTGGTATTGTTATTTTTGAAAAATTTAACAGTTTTTGACACTTCAGCGGTGATGTGAACTTGCATTGATTTCAGCAAAAATTTCGTAAATACCCCGTAGGAAATAGAGTATTAAGGTAGTGAAATTTTGAGTCTCGAAACCTCATTTTCCGATTTTACTGGGAGAGAAAAAATCAAAATTTTTAATAAAGCTCAACTGGTTCTATTAAAAACGTCGCCACTTTGTCAATTTTCTTGATATTGATTTTATTTCGGCGGTGGTATTGTTATTTTTAAAAAATTTAACAGTTTTTGACACTTCAAAAGGCTTCAAGTTGGCATCGGAAAGTTCGATCGTAGTGTACATATTTCAGGATAATCGAAATATCGAAAACACCTCACACAAGATGTCACTGTTTTTTGTGAACTTTAAGAGCTATTCTATGTCTACAATTGATACTTCGTGCAGTCCTTTTAACTCGAAGCTCATAGATACTTGAGTCGCGTGCTATATAGTGCCGGACAAAGGCATAAGAGGTGTACAGTGTCTCTCTCATGATAACTTTTCTGCAGTTTCTGCATGTATTGTGATCATTTAATGAATGAATGGTCCAACAGTAAGAAGCAAGCGGTTTTTCCTAAGGATCCATGCCACATGATCTTGGCGATTCTACATGTATTTAAGGCACTCCATTTGGCCTTAATTCGCCTGTCAGCACTTTCGTAAATTTCTGTATATCGTTCTTAGTGACTTCCGTATTTCTTGTACTTGTTCGGTAACCAGACGATGGCACTTCAGTTGCTTCGTTTTTCGGATTTCCTTTGTGACCAGGAATTTAATATACATATATGCAGCCGCTTTCCGGCACACCTACTGCTTCTGTGCTTCTAAGGACATGCTCTGGCGTAAAGCGATGTGAAATTATTGCTCTAATTGTTGCCTGACTATCAACGTATATATTTATACTTTGTATGTTATTTCCTGTGTTGTAGACTATCTCGGCCGCTTTCCCAATTGCAAATACTTTCGCCTGCAAGCAACTGCAGTAATCCGGAAGCTTGAAATTGCCTGAGATCCAACTCTGAGCAATGAATTCCGGCTCCCCCTTCATTGGCCATTTTGGATCTAACTGTTCTCTGTATAGGATTGTGAGAAAAAATTTGAAATTCCCAAACAACATCTCAAAAGTAGAAACCAAAAAAGGAAAAGCATATACACAAGTATCTTTAAGGTATGTATAGGAAACAGACGAAAGGCTAGGCAGCGATCCGCTCGGCAAGGCTGCCACATATTAAACGTTGCAGGCGTCATTGGGCTACGGAAGAGAAGTCAATGTAATGAAATAAAGTGCAGCGCCACTCACTCGCCCAATTGATTTCAATATAAATAATATTAAAAGTTCGATGTTCATTCGTCCATATGAGGGCCTCTTCCCCCACGAGAATCTGCTGGCTATAAATTATTGCTATTGTCACTACTACAGGCGAAATTCAAGCTTCCGTACTATCAATCAACATTCGCATATTTTAATTCATTAAAAAAAAAAAGAAATAATTTCTGCAATGCTAATACGAGTATTTATTGGTAAACAGTTCTTTATGATCGCTTATAATTTGGATTCAACGTGTAGAGCCAACACACCATCATCCTCGTTTTGAAGAATTGAAATGTTGGCACGACCATCGGAACCCACCTCAACCGATTTTCCTGTACATGTTGAACCCGACTTTTCGCCGGAGATGATGTCACAGTAGGTGCCCGCCGGCAAACAGGTCTGCAACGAGGTGTTTAAATCATAATTTTCATTGTTGAATGCTACAAAGCCCATATTGCCACGACAGAAGGCGATCTGGTTGCTGCCATTATCCCACCAGTTCTCTACATTAGTGTTGGATACGATGTTTCTGAAGCCAACCATGTTGTAAATTTGACGCCAACGATGTTCACATACCCAACCACCACTGCAGGAATTATCAGCATTGAATATAGGACTGGCAATATTGTTACCGTCGGTTGTTGGTGGACCTTGATCAG
>JAPZAG010002959.1:0-13278 GCA_027475135.1 Bactrocera correcta | reverse complement strand
TTAACATATTTAAGTTAGTAAACTTTCTTTAACGAACTGAAGTTGGCTTAAGGCCATGGCGGCATAACGACAGTGCATTTAGAAGAATTCCGTAATCTTATATTTAGGTATAAAGTCGATTTTGTTGTATATACGCATTTAGCAATCGATATCGAAATGCTTCAAATCATTAGTTTAACACATTTAAGTTAATTAACCTTCTTTAACGTATTGAAGTTTATATAAAGCCATGGCAACATAACGACAGTACATTCGGAAGAATTCCGTAGTCTCATATTTAGGTATAAAGTCGATTTTCTGGTATATATGCATTAAGCAATCGATATCGAAATGCTTCAAATAACTGGTTTAACATATTTAAGTTAATAAACTTTCTTTAACGAACTGAAGCTGGCTTAAGGCCATGGCGGCATAACGGCAGTGCATTTAGAAGAATCCCGTAATCTTATATTTAGGTATAAAGTCGATTTTCTTGTATATACACATTTAGCTATCGATATCGAAATGCTTCAAATCATTAGTTTAACATATTTAAGTTAATTAACCTTCTTTAACGTACTGAAGTTGATATAAAGCTATGGCGGCATAACGACAGTACATTTAGAAGAATTCCGTAGTCTTATATTTATGTAAAAAGTCGATTTTCTTGTATATATACATTAAGCAATCGATATCGAAATGCTTCAAATCATTAGTTTAACATATTTAAGTTAGTTAACCTTCTTTACCGTAATGAAGGTGATATAAAGCCATGGCGGCATAACGACAGTGCATTTAGAAGAATTCCGTAATCTTATATTTAGGTATAAAGTCTATTTTGTTGTATATACACATTTAGCAATCGACATCGAAATGCTTTAAATCATTAGTTTAACATATTTAAGTTAATTAACCGTCTTTATCTTACTGAAGTTTACATAAAGCCAAAACGGTATAAAGGCAGTGCATTTGGAAAAATTCCGTAAACTTATATTTAGGTAAAGAGTCGATTTTCTTGTATATACACATTTAGCTATCGATATCGAAATGCTTCAAATCATTCGTTTAACATATTTAAGTTAATTAACCTTCTTTAACGTATTGAAGTTGATATAAAGCCATGGCGGCATAACGACAATACATTTGGAAGAATTCCGTAGTCTTATATTTATGTATAAAGTTGATTTTCTTGTATATACACATTTAGCAATCAATATCGAAATGCTTCAAATCATTAGTTTAACATATTTAAGTTAAAAAACCTTCTTTAACGAACGGAAGTTGGCTTAAAGCCATGGCGGCATAACGGCAGTGCATTTAGAAGAATTCCGTAATCTTATATCAGGTATAAAGTCGATTTTCTTGTACATACACATTTAGCTATCGATATCGAAATGCTTCAAATCATTAGTTTAACATGTTATGTTAATAAACATTTTTTAGCATGCTGAAATCTACATAAAGCCTTAACGGTATAACGGCAGTGCATTTAGAAGAATTCCGTATTGCTATAATTTTATATTTAGGTAAAAAGTCGATTTTCTTGTATATACGCATTTAGCTATCGATATCGAAATGCTTCAAATCATTCGTTTAATATATTTAAGTCAGTTAACCTTCTTAATCGTAATGAAGGTGATATAAAGCCATGGCGGCATAACGACAATACATTTAGAAGAATTCAGTAATCTTATATTTAGGTATAAAGTCGATTTTGTTGTATATACGCATTTAGCAATCGATATCGAAATGCTTCAAATCATTAGTTTAACATATTTAAGTTAATAAACCTTCTTTAACGAACGGAAGTTGGCTTAAAGCCATGGCGGCATAACGGCAGTGCATTTAGAAGATATCCGTAATGTTATAATTTTATATTTATGTATAAAGTCGATTTTCTTGTATTTACACATTTAGCAATATATATCGAAATGCTTCAAATGACTTCTTTAGCATATTTAAGTTAATTAACCTTCTTTGTCTTAATGAAGTTTACATAAATCCTTAACGGCATAACGGCGGTATATTTATATGAATTCCGTTATCTTATATTTAAGTGCAAAGTCGAGTTTGTTGTACATACGCATTTAGCAATCGATATCGAAATGCTTCAAATCATAAGTTTAACATATTTAAGTTAATTAATCCTCTTTGTCTTACTGAAGTCTACAAAAGCTTTAAAAGCATAACGGCAGTGCATTTGGAAGAGTTCCGAAATCTTATATTTAGGTATAAAGACGATTTTGTTGTATATATCCATTTAGCAATCGATAACGAAATGCTTCAAGTCATTAGTTTAACATATTTAAGTTAACATATTTAAGTTAATTAACCTTCTTTATCTTACTGAAGTTCACATAAAGCCATAACGGTATAACGGCAGTGCATTTGGAAGAATTCCGTAAACTTCTATTTAGGTATAAAGTCGATTTTGTTGTATATACACATCTAGCAATCGATATCGAGATGCTTCAATTCATTAGTTTAACATATTTAAGTTAATAAACCTTCTTTAACAAACTGAAGTTGGCATAAATCCATGGCGGCATAACGGTAGTGCATGTAGAAGAATTCCATTATCTTATATTTAGGTATAAAGTCGATTTTCTTGTATATACACATTTAGCAATCGATATCGAAATGCTTCAAATCATTCGTTTAACATATTTAAGTAAGTTAACCTTCTTTAACGTAATGAAGGTGATATAAAGCCATGGCGGCATAACGACAGTGCATTTAGAAGAATTCCGTAAACTTATATTTAGGTATAAAGTCGATTTTGTTGTATATACGCATTTAGCAATCGATATCGAAATGCTTCAAATCATTAGTTTAACATATTTAAGTTAATTAACCTTCTTTAACGTATTGAAGTTTATATAAAGCCATGGCGACATAACGACAGTACATTTGGAAGAATTCCGTAGTCTCATATTTAGGTATATAGTCGATTTTCTGGTATATATGATCAAATCATTAGTTTAAAATAAGCATATTTAAGTTAATTAACCTTCTTAATCTTACTGAAGTTTACATAAAGCCATCACGGCATAACGGCAGTATATTTATATGAATTCCGTTATCTTATATTTAGGTATAAAGTCGATTTTGTTGTACATACACATTTAGCAATCGATATAGAAATGCTTCAAATCATTAGTTTAACATATTTAAGTTAATTAACCTTCTTTAACGAACGGAAGTTGGCATAAAGCCATGGCGGCATAGCGGCAGTGCATTTAGAAGAATTCCGTAATCTTATATTTAGGTATAAAGTCGATTTTCTTGTATATACACATTTAGCAATCGATATGGAAATGCTTCAAATCATTAGTTTAACATATTTAAGTTAATTAGCCTTCTTTAACGTAATGAAGGTGACATAAAGACATGGCGGCATAACGACAGTACATTTGGAAGAATTCCGTAATCTTATGTTTAGGTATAAATTCGATTTTCTTTTACATACACATTTAGCTTTCAATATCGAAATGCTGCAAATCATTAGTTTAACAAAATTAAGTTAATTAACCTTCTTTAACGTATTGAAGTTGATATAAAGCAATGGCGGCATAACGACAGTACTTTTGGAAGAATTACGTAGTCTTGTATTTAGGTATAAAGTCGATTTTCTTTTATATATGCTTTAAGCAATCGATATCGAAATGCTTCAAATACCTGGTTTAACATATTTAAGTTAATAAACCTTCTTTAACAAACTGAAGGTAACATAAAGCCATAACGGTATAATGGCAGTGCATTTGGAAGAATTCCGTAATCTTATATTTAGGTATAAAGTCGATTTTGTTGTATATACACATTAGCAATCAATATCGAGATGGTTCAACTCATTAGTTCAACATATTTAAGTTAATAAACCTTCTTTAACGATCTGAAGGTGATATAAAACCATGTCGGCATAACGGCATTGCATTTAGAAAAATTTCCCGCTGTCGTATATTTATGTATAAAGTCGATTTTGTTGTATATACACATTTAGCAATCGATATCGAAATGCTTCAAATCATTAGTTTAACATATTTAAGTTAATTAACCATCTTTATCTTACTGAAGTTTACATAAAGCCAAAACGGTATAACACCAGTGCATTTGGAAGAATTCCGTAAACTTATATCCAGGTAAAAAGTCGATTTTCTTCTATACACATTTAGCTATCGATATCGAAATGCTTCAAATCATTCGTTTAACATATTTAAGTTCGTTAACCTTCTTTAACGTAATGAAGGTTATATAAAGCCATGGCGGCATAACGACAGTGCATTTAGAAGAATTCCGTAATCTTATATTTACGTATAAAGTCGATTTTCTTGTATATATACATTTCGCAATCGATATGGAAATGCTTCAGATAACTGGTTTAACATATTTAAGATAATAAACCTCCTTTAGCGAACTGAAGTTGACATAAAGCCATAACGGCACTGCATTTGGAAGAATTCCGTAGTCTCATATTTACGCATAAATTCGATTTTCTTGTATATACACATTTTGCAATCGATATCGAAATGCTTCAAATAACTGGTTTAGCATATTTAAGTTAATTTACCTTCTTAATCTTACTGAAGTTTACATAAAGCCATCACGGCATAACGGCAGTATATTTATGTGAATTCCGTTATCTTATATTTAGGTATAAAGTCGATTTTGTTGTACATACACATTTAGCAATCGATATCGAAATGCTTCAAATCATTAGTTTAACATATTTAAGTTAATTAACCTTCTTTAACGAACGGAAGTTGGCATAAAGCCATGGCGGCATAGCGGCAGTGCATTTAGAAGAATTCCGTAATCTTATATTTAGGTATAAAGTCGATTTTCTTGTATATACACATTTAGCAATCGATATGGAAATGCTTCAAATCATTAGTTTAACATATTTAAGTTAATTAGTCTTCTTTAACGTAATGAAGGTGACATAAAGACATGGCGGCATAACGACAGTACATTTGGAAGAATTCCGCAGTCTTATATTTAGGTATAAAGTCGATTTTCTTTTATATATGCATTAAGCAATCGATATCGAAATGCTTCAAATACCTGGTTTAACATATTTAAGTTAATAAACCTTCTTTAACAAACTGAAGTTAACATAAAGCCATAACGGTATAATGGCAGTGCATTTGGAAGAATTCCGTAATCTTATATTTAGGTATAAAGTCGATTTTGTTGTATATACACATTAGCAATCAATATCGAGATGGTTCAACTCATTAGTTCAACATATTTAAGTGAATAAACCTTCTTTAACGATCTGAAGGTGATATAAAACCATGGCGGCATAACGGCAGTGCATTTAGAAGAATTCCGTAATCTTATATTTAGGTATAAAGTCGATTTTCTTGTATACACACATTTAGCAATCGATAAAGAAATGCTTCACATCATTAGTTTAACATATTTAAGTTAATTAACCTTCTTTAACGTATTGAAGTTGATATAAAGCCATGGCGGCATAACGGCAGTGCATGTAGAAGAATTCCGTAGTCTTATATTTAGTTATAAAGTCGATTTTGTTGTATATACTCATAAGCAATCGATATCGAGATGGTTCAACTCATTAGTTTAACATACTTAAGTTAATTAACCTTATTTTTCTCACTGAAGTGTACATAAAGCCATAACGGTATAACGGCAGTGCATTTGGAAGAATTCCGTAATCTTATATTTAGGTATAAAGTCGAGTTTCTTGTATTTACACATTAAGCAATTGATATCGAAATGCATCAGATAACTGGTTTAGCATATTTATGTTAATTAACCTTTTTTATCATACTAAAGTTTACATAAAGCCATAACGGTATAACGGCAGTACATTTATATGAATTCCGTTATCTTACATTTAGGTATAAAGCCGATTTTGTTGTACATACACATTAAGCAATCGATATTGAAATGCTTCAAATCATTAGTTTAACATATTTAAGTTAGTTAACCTTCTTTAACGTAATGAAAGTGATATAAAGCCATGGCGGCATAACGACAGTGCATTTAGAAGAATTCCGTAATCTTATATTTGGGTATAAAGTCGATTTTGTTGTATATATTATTTATTTATTTATTATTTGTAAAATAATAATACAATTATTATTATACATTAAATATAAGGAGCACTAGCTACAGAGGCTTTCAGCTCACGGCTTAATTATAAAAGACTTAGATAAAAAAGATGGAACCTTCCATGTTTTAAATATTTACAAGCAATATGTTTTTATGTACTAAAAATTATATGTTATAAATAAATTTAAAAAGGGAGGATAACTTAAATATATTTCTTTAACTTTGTATGAGATAGGAATTCAAAAATTTTAGTGATGTTTACAATAGATGTTACTTTTAATAAATCAAGAGCTTTATTATTCTGAAGTATACTGGTCCTTGCTGAATTGAAGAAGGGGCATTCATCCAGTAGATGTGTTATGGTTAAGGACGACGAGTTACAATATGGGCAGGATGAAATACGGTTACCATTTAATAAATGGGAATGCGTTAATGACGTATGACCAAGACGAAGTCGAACGAAGGCTTTTATATCTTGACAACGGCCTGATGGCGGATAAGTAGGTTTTTTCCCCTCTTGGTTGCAGATGGCATAGTGGTGTTGCACATTCTTCCAAGCATTAACTTTTATGGCTTTTTGTTTTGAAGCGATTAAATGGTTTATATCATTTTTTTCGATATAGTTGAAAACAATCAATGGCTGTTTTGCCGCCAATTTGGCGTTTTGATCGGCCCACTCGTTTCCGGTGATACCGGCGTGTCCAGGGATCCACATAACTTTTATGTTTGTGTTCCCAATTAGTATTTTTCTAATTTTCGCAATGAGGTATGATTTGTTGGATGTATTTAGGAGAGCTGAGATTGTAGACTTGCTATCAGTACATATTAGTTTTTTTAAGTTAGAGGTTTGTACTAGGGATAGCGCATTATAGATTGCTGCTGCCTCTGCGGTGTATACTGAGCTGTAATTGGGCAGGTGACCAGCTTTTAACGTTTTTCCACCGTTATCAACAATAGCAAAAGACGTGTAGAAGTCGGCCTTCGAAGCGTCAGTAAAAATGAGTTTCCAATCTACGTAGTGTTGTACAATGAGCTCTTTGAACAAACTTTGATATACCCTGAAGTTGGTGTTCTTTTTATGATGTTTTTGGAGATGTAGCTCGAACGAAGAATCTTTGAGTAGCCATGATGGGGCAAAAGAGATAGACTTTTCCTCCGGTGTAGTTGTAATATCTAGATCCTTGGCTAATTTAATGCATTTAGAAATAGTGGAAGAAGTATTGGAGTTTGTATCGTCGGTCCATTTGGCTTTTACTATACCATACAAAAGCTTATTATTACATAATAGTAGTTTTGGAATAAGCTTTTGCGAAGTATGTAAAACTCTTTCCTCAATGGATGGGAGTCCGGCTTCCGTTAATATGAACTTTATTGGTGATGTTGGGAATGCCCGAATACTTCTTCTAACAGCTGCATGATATGGTGCGAAAATTTGCTTTATGTTGCTTTTGGCACAATTGCCGTAGATAGGGAGACCATAATCAATCTTAGATAAAATTAAAGCTCTTGTAATGTTGATGAGAGAAGAAATGTGAATTAAACAGTATTTTGATGATAGATACTTAATTATATTAAGCCTAGAAATTAGTTGCTTACGTAGATTTGTACAATGTTCCTTAAAAGTAAGTCTCTTATCGAATATTAAACCTAGGAATTTAAGACTAGTAGTATTTACAATATTTACATTATTATAACTTAGATTGAAGTTATTACATTTGTGTTTTCTACAAATATGGAATAGTTTGCATTTATTTATAGAAATATTCGCACCTGAACAATTGGACCAATTTGAAATATCAGTAAGGATTTTTAAGAAAGTATTTTTTACAGTATTTAGATTATTTTGTTTGGAGAAGATCAGCACATCATCAGCATAAATAATATGCGAAATGAGTTTATATTTAGAGATTATCGTACTGATTTCGTTAAATGCGATTACAAATAGTATGACAGACAATGGTGATCCTTGTGGGATTCCATTGTACATATTGTACGTGTTCGAGAAAGTGTTGTTGATTTTAGTCATGAATTTCCGATTGGTTAGGAAAGATTTAATAAAGTTAAATATTTTTTCACCAATTTGCCACTTCTCAAGCTGTCGTAGAATAACATGAGAACCAACTCTGTCGAAAGTTTTTTCGAAATCCAAACTGAGAGTGGATATGTGGTTTCTTTTCGATAAAGCAGTTTTGGCGAAATCATCAAAATAGAGTAAAGCATCCATAGTGCCTTGCCCTGCCTTGAAAGCCACTTGGTTTTGACTAAGAAGGTTTTTATTTAATGCGAACCACGAGATTCGTTTTGATATGATTTTTTCTAGTAGTTTGCCCATGCAACAGAGTAGTGATATTGGCCTGTAACCAAGAACATCGGTAGACACTGCATTGGATTTGGGAATTGCTACTATCACCGCATTTTTCCAGCTTTGAGGGTAGACACCTTGACACAAAATATTGTTGTACAATTTGATAATTCTATTTTTGAGACTTAAAGGACAGTTTTTTAGCATGGGATATGAAATCCTGTCTGCACCGGGAGTCTTCCCTGACATTGAAGATAAAGTGAAATCGAATTCTGCGATGGTTATGTTTGATTCGATAATAGATGAAGGTGAGTGATCTTTACTGTACCTTCGTCTGAGAAGTGCATTCTTGTTTGATACAAATGAGTGGTGGAAGTTTGAATCGTTCGAATAGTCGGACCAAACAGAGGCGAAATGATTAGCTATGTCTTTTGAGTCGAAAATTGGGCCATTTGGAGTGTTTATACATTTAAGATTCACTTGCGAATAGGAGCCTGAGAGCATTTTTATGTCGGCCCATAATTTTTTGGGATTTGTTAGCGGAGTGATAGCTTCGGTAAGTTTTTGTAAGCTAGCTCTCTTGGCTTCTTTCATATTTTTCCGAAACACTGCATTGGCTTTTTTGTATTTTATTAGATTATCAATAGAGCGAATTCTTTTGTAGATTAACCAAAGTGATTGTTTTTCTTCTCTAAGTTTAGATAACTCCGTCGACCAATAAGGCACAAGATTTTTGAAGCTTTTTTTACCCGTTTGGGGGGTAGAGAGGTGAGCAGAAGTTTTGATTATTTTGGTAATCGTAGCTGTTTCTTTATTTATATTATCGTCTATGGGTTTTGCAGCAGAAAGATTTTCGCAGAAATGCTGAAATTTCGACCAATTTGCTTTGTCCAACAGAAATTTTGGCTTAGCCGACCCTTTACAGGAAAAGGGGGTTGATAAGTGAGTTATAATGGGGAAGTGGTCGCTGTTATATAGCTCAGTTAGAGTTTGGCTGTTAAGTTTAGGGGCGATAGCAGAAGAACAAATGACCAGGTCTACATTCGTGAACGAATTATGTGTAGAGAAATGAGTAGGAGAACCGTCGTTTAAAATTGTCAAGTTTTCCGCTAATACAAGGTCTTCTATGACTTTACCTCTTTGGTTAGTACATGTGGAACCCCAAAGGGGGCTCCAGGCATTGAAATCGCCCAGTATAAGTAGGGGTGTTTGGATAGGTCCGATTATATCTCGTAGTTCTTTGATATTAAAGTTTTGGTGTGGTGGAATGTAAATTGTTAGGATGGTTAATTTAAATCCAATAAATATTTCTACTGCTATTGTAGAAATATTAAAACATGTAGGGGGAAGTTTGTGTGGGAAATCTTTTTTTATTAGTGTAGCAACACCTTGTTTGCTAGTATGATTTTGTGTTAAGTTGGAAAAATAGGCAGCGTATTGTTTGGGTACAGTAGCTGCGGAATTAAATGAAAGGTGTGTTTCTTGTAGTGATATAACACTTGGAGAATGTTCTTTTATGAGTAATTCTAGGTCGGTGTAATTGTTGTAGAATCCGTTCATATTCCATTGGAGAAATTTGAACATTTCTTAGAAATGAGAGAATTGAGAAAGAAGTGGGGAATAATTATGAGATTTATTGTTTTTCATCGTCAGAAGAGATAATTTCATGAGGTGCGGTAATGTCTGTATAAGTATGTAGAGAGAGATTGATATTGTCTGTAGAGAGAGGGAGAGTTAGGAAGTTAAGAGAATCTGTTGTGGATATTTTAGGAGTGGGTGGTATGCTTATTGTGGTTGGGATTGTTTTTGTTTGGGTAAGCGTTAGGTTAGGTAGGTTTTTTGTTGTTTCTTTTGTAGTTACATTTGTAGAGTTTAGATGGTTATCAATTACGAAATTATTTTTGTTTTTTTTTGTGGTTTGCTTTAGTTCTGGAAGAGGATAAGCTGTTGGGGTTTTTAGTGCAGTGTCAATGGAGAGTGATAGGGGAGGGATGATGAGGGGTGGGGAATCACGTTTGTTATTTGCTTATTTGTGTTTTCTTTTGTAACAGATGCGAAAGAAGTGTTAGCGGGGGTCGGGGGTAATTGTTGTTTGTAGAGCCTTAGTGCTTCTCGCATTGAGCATTTGTTTACAGTTTTTATTTTTAGAATATTTTTTGGGTTGTAGGTATTTAGGACAGGAGCGTGAAGAGGAAGGATGATCGCCTGAGCAATTTGCACAAAAGGTGCGGTTGCATGGCGTGGGGAGATGAGGGGGGAAATTGCACATATCGCAGGCTGGGTTGTTGTTGCAACGTTTCGTTGTGTGGCCAAGAAGCTGGCAACTTTTACACCTCATGGGGTTAGGGAAATATGCTCTAATCCGCAATGTGCGCCATGAGACTTCTATTTTTTTTGGAAGTTTGTAGAGGTCAAATGAAAGAAGTACCACTCCACTAGGTCTTTGTTTGCCTTCTAGATTTTTAGTGAATTTATAGACGGAAGTAACGCCCTGATCTTTTAAATTGTCAACAATTTCTTCTTCTGAAATGTCGTTTAGGAATGGGGCGTAAATTGTGCCTTTAGAGCAATTCAGATTGTCATGTAATTTCACTTTAATATCACAAATTCCATTTAGTTTCTTTGTTGTTAGAAATTTTTCGGCGATCTTCCGATTTTTAACGAGTAAGAGTAGATTTCCATCACGTAATTCGGTGATGGATAAAATTTCCTTACTTATTGATTCCAAGCTTTTTTGCACAGCGAAACAAGAGTACTTGGAAAGTGTTTTATTCGAATCTACTGCAGATACTAGAACAAACTTTGGGCAATCTTTTTTTATTTGAGGCAGTTCTGGAAAATTATCAAGTGGTTTGTACGTTAGTTTTTTCCTTTTGGGGTTGGGGCTAGAGGCAAGCAAAGCAAACCTATTTTCCCCCAGGTTTGGAGGCCCTGGGGCCATAATAAATCAAATTTTCACTAATATGCACTGTTTTTTACGCGAGTAACCGTACGATCAAGGTAAAATGAAAACACGTGTACTTATATGCAAAATGAATATGCGAATAAAGCGTAAAGCACAAAAGAAAAACCGCGATTAGAAAACACGTCCGCTCAATGAGAGAGATAGTCGAAGACTGTTTGTTGTATATACACATCTAGCAATCGATATCGAAATGCTTCAAATCATTAGTTTAACATATTTAAGTTAATTAATCTTCTTTAACGTAATGAAGGTGATATAAAGCCATGGCGGCATAACGACAGTGCATGTAGAAGAATTCCGTAATCTTATATTTAGGTATATAGTCGATTTTCTTGTATTTACGCATTTAGCAATCGATATCGAAAATCATTAGTTTAACATATTTAAGTTAGTTAACCTTCTTTAACGTAATGAAGGTGATATAAAGCCATGGCGGCATAACGACAGTGCATTTAGAAGAATTCCGTAATCTTATATTTAGTTATAAAGTCGATTTTTTTGTATATACACATTTAGCAATCGATATCGAAATGCTTCAAATCATTATTTTAGCATATTTAAGTTAGTTAACCTTCTTTAACGTATTGAAGTCGATTTAAAGCCATGGCGGCATAACGACAGTACATTTGGAAGAATTCCGAAGTCTTATATTTATGTATAAAGTCGATTTTCTTGAATGTACACATTTAACAATCGATATCGAAATGCTTCAAATAATTAGTTTAACATATTTAAGCTAATAAACCTTCTTTAACGAACGGAAGTTGGCTTAAAGCCATGGCGGCATAACGGCAGTGCATTTAGAAGAATTCCGTAATCTTATATTTAGGTATAAAGTCGATTTTTTTGTTTATACACATTTAGCTATCGATATCGAAATGCTTCAAATCATAAGTTTAACATATTAAGTTAATAAAGATTTTTTAGCATACTGAAGTCTACATAAAGCCTTAACGGTATAACGGCAGTGCATTTAGAAGAATTCCGTAATATTATAATTTTATATTTAGGTATAAAGTCGATTATCTTGTATATACACGTTTCGCAATCGATATCGAAATGCTTCAGATAACTGGTTTAACATAATTAAGTTAATAAACCTCCTTTAGCGAACTGAAGTTGACATAAAGCCATAATTCCATAGTCTTATATTTAGGCATAAAGTCGATTTTCTTGTATATACACATTTAGCAATCGATATCGAAATGCTTCAAATCATTAGTTTAACATATTTAAGTTAATTAACCTTCTTTAACGAACGGAAGTTGGCATAAAGCTATTACGGCATAACGGCAGTGCATTTAGAAGAATTCCGTAATCTTATATTTAGGTATAAAGTCGATTTTCTTGTATATACACATTTAGCAATCGATAACGAAATGCTTCAAATCATTCGTTTAACATATTTAAGATCGTTAACCGTCTTTCTCTGATTGAAGTTTACATAAAGCCATAACGGTATAACGCCAGTGCATTTGGAAGAATTTCGTAAACTTATATTTAGGTATAATGTCGTTTTTGTTGTATATACACATTTAGCAATCGATATCGAGATGCTTCAAATCATTAGTTTAACATATTTAAGTAAATTAACCTTCTTTTTCTTACTGAAGTTTACGTAAAGCCATAACGGTATAACGGCAGTGCAGTTGGAAGAATTCCGTAATCTTATATTTAGGTATAAAGTCGATTTTCTTCTATACTCCTTTAGCTATCGATATCGAAATGCTTCAAATCATTCGTTTAACATATTTAAGATCGTTAACCTTCTTTAACGTATTGAAGTCGATATAAAGCCATGGCGGCATAACGACAGTACATTTGGAAGAATTTCGTAATCTTATATTTAGGTATAAAATCGATTTTGTTGTATATACACATTTAGCAATCGATATCGAAATGCTTCTAATCATTAGTTTAACACATTTAAGTTAGTTGACCTTCTTTAACG
>JAPZAG010002958.1:0-13280 GCA_027475135.1 Bactrocera correcta | reverse complement strand
AACCCTCTCTATCTTACTGAAGTCTACATAAAGCCTTAACGGCATAACGACAGTGCATTTAGAAGAATTCCGTTATCTTATATTTAGGTATAAAGTCGATTTTCTTGTATATATACATATAGCAATCGATATCGAAATGCTTCAAATCATTAGTTTAACATATTTAAGTTAATTAACCTTCTTTAACGTATTGAAGCTAATATAAAGCCATGGCGGCATAACGACAGTGCATTTAGAAGAATTCCGTAATTTTATATTTAGGTATAAAGTCGATTTTCTTGTATTTACATATTTAGAAATCGATAACGAAATACTTCAAGTCATTAGTTTAACATATTTAAGTTAATAAACCTTCTTTAACGCACTGACGTCTTCATAAAGCCTTAACGGTATAACTGCAGTGCATTTAGAAGAATTCCGTATTCTTATATTTAGGTATAAAGTCGATTTTCTTGTATTTACATATTAAGCAATCGATATCGAGATGCTTCAAATAACTGGTTTAACATATTCAAGTTAATTAACCCTCTCTGTCTTACTGAAGTCTACATAAAGCCTTAACGGCATAACGGCAGTGCATTTAGAAGAATTCCGTTATCTTATATTTAGGTATAAATTTGATTTTCTTGTATGTACACATTTAGCAAGCGATATCGAAATGCTTCAAATCATAAGTTTAACATACTTAAGTTAATTACCCTTCTTTAACGTATTGAAGGTGATATAAAGCCATGCCGGCATAACGGCAGTGCATTTAGAAGAAATCCGTAGTCTTATATTTAGGTATAAAGTCGGTTTTCTTGTATATACACATTTAGTAATCGATAACGAAATGCTTCAAATCATTAGTTTTACATATTTAAGTTAATTAACCTTCTTTATCTTACTGAAGTTTACATAAAGCCATAACGGTATAACGGCAGTGCATTTGGATGAATTCCGTAATCTTCTATTAAGGTAAAAAGTCGATTTTGTTGTATATACACATTTAGCAATCGATATCGAAATGCTTCATCTCATAAGTTTAACATATTTAAGTTAATAAACCTTCTTTAACGATCTGAAGTTGGCATATAGCCATGGCGACATAACGACAGTACATTTGGAAGATTTCCGTAGTCTCATATTTAGGTATAAAGTCGATTTTCTGGTATATATGCATTAAGCAGTCGATATCGAAATGCTTCAAACCATAAGTTTAACATATTTAAAATAATTAACCTTCTTTAACGTATTGAAGTTGTTACAAAGCCATGGCGGCTTAACGACAGTACATTTGGAAGAATTCCCTAATCTTATATTTAGGTATAAAGTCGATTTTCTTGTATATATATATTTCGTGATCGATATCGAAATGCTTCAGATAACTGGTTTAACATATTTAAGTTAATAAACCTTCTTTAACGCACTGAAGTCTACATAAAGCCTTAACGGTATTACTGCACTGCATTTAGAAGAACTCCGTTATCTTATATTTAGGTATAAAGTCGATTTTCTTGTATATACTCATTTTGCAAACGATATCGAAATGCGCTATATCATTAGTTTAACATATTTAAGTTAATAAAGCTTTTTAGAAGAACTCCGTTAGCTTATACAAAGGTATAAAGTCGATTTTCTTGTATATACACATTTAGCAAGCGATATCGAAATGCTTCAAATCATTAATTTAACATATTTAAGTTAATAAACCTTCTTTAACGAACTGAAGTTAACATAAAGCCACAACGGCACAACGGCAGTGCATTTAGAAGAATTCAGTTATCTTATATTTAGGTATAAAGTCGATTTTCTTGTATATACATATTTAGCAATCGATATATGTTTGAATTATATCAAACTGTTTGATTTGTAAGATCAAACTAACTCAACAAAGATTTTAGATAATCCTTACCACTGGTGGGGGGAATTAAACAACGTCTTTAGTTGAGCTGAGAATATTTCATTCTAGTTTTATTTAGTAATTTGGAAACCTTATATACTATTTTTCAAAATATCCTAAATAACTAAATATATGTGTATGAGTGTATGTTCATATGTATGTAGCATATTGTTTATGCTACATGGTATGGTATTGCTTTCAAGTGCACATGTTGTGTGACCTTGGGTTGTTTTAATGTGAGTACATTTACAAGCAGTTGCTAAAATGTATTCTAAGAACCCATGGGTTATCATATGTAAACATCTTACCCTTAGTAATATTTGTGTTATTGTTTGTTGAATGCTATTGTTTTGCATGACAATGCATTTTAAGTATTTTATGTATATGTGTATGTATGTATGTTCAATATATTTGAACATAGATATCTAATATTAGTGGACTGTATCAATAGTAAGATTTAATAATTGTGAAATATATAAAAGTTTGTAAATATAATGTTGTTGTCCGTCCTTTGGCAGCAACGAACATGTTCAATTTTGAACATTCTCCCGGGCGACAAAAGTAACTAAAGTTTTTAATCGTGTCATGTTCGCCAACTAAGTGACGTTCACGCTGACTACGAGCCTTTCTATGTTGAATTAGTTTGTTCATCACTATTTCTGCTAATTCGTTACAACGGTATCCTGATCTAATATTAGTGGACTGTATCAATAGTAAGATTATTTCTTATCTTATTAATGGTTTAAATATAATATTGTTGTCCGTGCTTTGGCAGCAACGAACATGTTCAATTTTGAACATTCTCCCGGGCGGCAAAAGTGACTGCTGGGAAAATGATTGTAGCTTGTAGTCGTCGTTTGGTTTTTAGCTTGTTTTAACGCAAGCTGCCATGGTATTAGTAACTCCCAAATGGTTGTTACCACATCCGCTTTTCCAACTGGATCTATTTCGGCTATTTCAATAGTTTCATTTACTTTTACGTCTTTTTTATTATGGTTTTTCTCCTTTTTGTCGCCGGACTTCTCATCTTTTTTCTTTGATTTATCGTCATCAGACTTGCTGCATTTACTGCTGCTGGATCCACTTTTGGATGTTCTTGTGTCATCCAAAGCTGCAACCGTTTTTGTATTCTTTTGCGCTGAATTCTTGTCGGTAGTATCACCTTCTGCATCGGTGTATTTTTCCTTTTCATCAGGTGCCTTATCATGCCAAAGTTTTTGTTCGTCTTCACCAATAGTTACATTTATCGATTCCTCATTCGATTCGCCTGCATTTTCCATTGTCATACCCCAATCGTCAGCGACTTTAATTGTTTTGACTTCATTTGGCTCTTCATCAGGCGGGTCAAGATCCATTGTTTGATCTGTAAAAAGATAACCATCTTCCCTACTTCCTCCGAAGTGAGGACTCTCCCGGGTAATAAAATACCTGTTAACGTCTTCTCTTCCCGTGGTAGCTCTCCAAGATTCCTTTTGCTCTTTTGTTTTGTCATTGATTTTACTTTCGTTCATTGAGGAGGTGCTTGCTTTAACCCCCTCTTTAGTTTTCTTCGCTTCTGCCCGGATCCATGGTTTTTGATTAGTTGTCGACTTCTTGTTAGCTACCATTAAGTCGTGCTCTTCTGTTGTCTCATCAACTTCAACATCTCCTTCTGCAAGATATTTTATTTCATCTTTTGCATTCTCCTCAATTCCCAAAGGAGACATTTTATTGTTCACATCGTTAAATATGCCTTGCTCCTCAAAAGTAATTTCATCTACGCGCAGCTTGTCTTCTTTAGATATATTATCTACGCGAAGTTTCTCGAAGGTTATATCTTCCACGCGCAGCTTACCTTCTTTCGATGTGTTATCAACACAATAGTTCCCGAAGCGTATATCTTCTACGCGCAGCTTCTCAAATGTAATTTCTTCGCGCAGCTTGGGAATGTCATCAACGCATTGCTTAATTAAGTTGATTTCCATTTGTTTTTTTAATACGCGCAAAGTATCGGTGATTTCAAAGGAAAGATCTTCTAATTCTAAAATATTACATGGCTTGTTATTCATCATCATCAACTCGTTGATATCTTTCTCCATGCAGCTCCATAAATTCTTGAGACGGCTTTCGTAAAATTCAAAGTCAATTTCGTCTCTTATTTTTAGCTTTGCTTCTGCAATTATAGATCGAATTCTTTCCGATCTTCTTTCAATTGCCTGCTCTATAAAGTCTATCCTTGTATCTGTTGGGTTCATTGATCTTGCTCCTATTTCCATTTCTTGGGTTGCGCGTTCCATTTTGAGCTCCTCAGCTCTACCATGTGCGGCTTCGCATTTCTGCCGCAATTCTTCGTACACTTTTTTGGTGTAGTATTCATGATTCGGTGCTACTTTCCCTGCCAAGTTTACATGGTTGCTGTGGAATTCGCTCCATAGTATCTTAACATCCTCTAATTTATTTTGATCGCACCGTGCTGAAACTTCATGTTGCAGCGCCATTTGGCGTTGCAACATGTCCGCAGTGTTCGACATTTTTAATTAATATTTTATTTATTAAACTGTTCTTATTCATAAAAAAAAATCGTTGGAGGTGATTGTTTTGGTCGCCCGGTTGACCTTGCTGTGCCTCGATTCACAGCCGTTGAATATTTTTTTTTTAAATAACAGTTTTTAACACAGCGTTTAGTTTCGTACTAAAACGGCTTATGTGATTATATAAATACGCGGGAATATTAACCCGTCTTACAATTTCTGTATTAATTTGCCTGTGTAACTAACAGGGCTTTTATATTGCCTATATATACGTATATAATAGGGCTTTTACACATGTTGCCTGTATTTTATCCATACAGGTCTTACAATTTTGGCTCGAGCTACTTATCCGGCTCGAAGGACCAAATGTTTGAATTATATCAAACTGTTTGATTTGTAAGATCAAACTAACTCAACAAAGATTTTAGATAATCCTTACCACTGGTGGGGGGAATTAAACAACGTCTTTAGTTGAGCTGAGAATATTTCATTCTAGTTTTATTTAGTAATTTGGAAACCTTATATACTATTTTTCAAAATATCCTAAATAACTAAATATATGTGTATGTGTGTATGTTTATATGTATGTAGCATATTGTTTATGCTACATGGTATGGTATTGCTTTCAAGTGCACATGTTGTGTGACCTTGGGTTGTTTTAATGTGAGTACATTTACAAGCAGTTGCTAAAATGTATTCTAAGAACCCATGGGTTATCATATGTAAACATCTTACCCTTAGTAATATTTGTGTTATTGTTTGTTGAATGCTATTGTTTTGCATGACAATGCATTTTAAGTATTTTATGTATATGTGTATGTATGTATGTTCAATATATTTGAACATAGATATCTAATATTAGTGGACTGTATCAATAGTAAGATTTAATAATTGTGAAATATATAAAAGTTTGTAAATATAATGTTGTTGTCCGTCCTTTGGCAGCAACGAACATGTTCAATTTTGAACAATATCGAAATGCTTAAAATCATTACTTTAACATATTTAAGTTAATAAACCTTCTTTAACGAACGGAAGTTGCATAAAGCCATGGCGACATAACGGCAGTGCATTTAGAAGAATTCCGTAATCTTATATTTAGGTATAAAGTCGATTTTGTTATATATACACATTAAGCAATCGATATCGAAATGCTTCATATAACTGGTTTAGCATATTTAGGTTAATTAGCAGTATGTTTGGCTGAATTCCGTAGTCTTATATTTGGGTATAAAATCGATTTTCTTGTACATACAAATTTAGCAATCAATATCGAAATGCTTCAAATCATTAATTTAGCATATTTAAGTAAATTAAACTTCTTTAACGTACTGAAATTTATATAAAGCCATAACGGCATAACGACAGTACATTTGGAAGAATTCCGTAATCTTATGTTTAAGTATAAATTCGGTTTTCTTGTATATACACATTTAGCAAGCGATATCGAAATGCTTCAAATCATTAGTTTGATATATTTAAGTTAATAAAGCTTCTTTAACGCACTGAAGTTAACATAAAGCTACGGCGGCATAACGGCAGTGCATGTAGAAGAATTCCGTAATGTTATATTTAAGTGCAAAGTCGATTCTGTTGTATATACACATTTAGCAATCGATATCGAAATGCTTCAAATCATCAGTTAACTATATTTGAGTTAATTAAACATCTTTATTTTACTGAAGTCTACAAAAGCCTTAACGGCATAACGGCAGTGCATTTAGAAGAATTATGTAATCTTATATTTAGATATAAAATCGATTTTCTTGTACATTTACATTTAGCAATCGATATCGAAATTCTTCAAATCATTAGTTTAACATATTTAAAATAATTAACCTTCTTTAACGTAATGAAGGTGATATAAAGCCATGGGGGTATAACGGCAGTGCATTTAGAAGAATTACGTTATCTTATATTTATGTATAAAGTCGATTTTCTTGTATCGACATGCTTCAATACATTAGTTTAACATATTTAAGTTAATATACCTTCTTAAACGCACTGAAGTCTTCATAAAGCCTTAACGGTATAACTGCAGTTCATGTAGAAGAATTCCGTAATCTTATATTTAGGTATAAAGTCAATTTTCTTGTATTTACATATTTAGCAATCGATATCGAAATGCTTCAAATCATTAGTTTAACATATTCAAGTTAATTAACCCTCTCTGTCTTACTGAAGTCTACATAAAGCCTTAACGGCATAACGGCAGTGCATTTAGAAGAATTCCGTTATCTTATATTTAGGTATAAATTTGATTTTCTTGTATGTACACATTTAGCAAGCGATATCGAAATGCTTCAAATCATTAGTTTAACATATTTAAGTTAATTAAGCTTCTTTAAAGTATTGAAGTTGATATAAAGCCATGGCGGCATAACGTTAGTACATTTGGAAGAATTCCGTAGTCTTATATTTAGGTATAAAGTCGATTTTCTTGTAAACACAAATTCAGCAATCGATATAGAAATGCTTCAAATCATTAGTTTAACATATTAAGATAATAAACGCTTTTTAGCTTACTGAAGTCTACATAAAGCCTTAACGGTATAACGCCAGTGCATTTAGAATAATTCCGTAAAGTTATAATTTTATTTTTAGGTATAAAGTCGATTTTCTTTTATTTACACATTAAGCAATCGATATCGAAATGCTTCAAACCATTAGTTTATCATATTTAAAGTAATTAACCTTCTTTAAGGTATTGAAGGTGATATAAAGCCATGGCGGCATAACGTTAGTACATTTGGAAGAATTCCGTAGTCTTATATTTGGGTATAAAATCGATTTTCTTGTACATACACCTTAAGCAATCGATATCGAAATGCTTCAAATCATTAGTTTAGCATATTTAAGTAAATTAAACTTCTTTAACGTACCGAAATTTATATTTATTTAGCAATTGATTTTGAAATGCTTCCAATTATTAGTTTAACATATTTAAGTTAATTAACCCTCTCTATCTTACTGAAGTCTACATAAAGCCTTAACGGCATAACGACAGTGCATTTAGAAGAATTCCGTTATCTTATATTTAGGTATAAAGTCGTTTTTCTTGTATATATACATATAGCAATCGATATCGAAATGCTTCAAATCATTAGTTTAACATATTTAAGTTAATTAACCTTCTTTAACGTACTGAAGTTAATATAAAGCCATGGCGGCATAACGACAGTGCATTTAGAAGAATTCCGTAATTTTATATTTAGGTATAAAGTCGATTTTCTTGTATTTACATATTTAGCAATCGATAACGAAATGCTTCAAGTCATTAGTTTAACATATTTAAGTTAATAAACCTTCTTTAACGCACTGACGTCTTCATAAAGCCTTAACGGTATAACTGCAGTGCATTTAGAAGAATTCCGTATTCTTATATTTAGGTATAAAGTCGATTTTCTTGTATTTACATATTAAGCAATCGATATCGAGATGCTTCAAAGAACTGGTTTAACATATTCAAGTTAATTAACCCTCTCTGTCTTACTGAAGTCTACATAAAGCCTTAACGGCATAACGGCAGTGCATTTAGAAGAATTCCGTTATCTTATATTTAGGTATAAATTTGATTTTCTTGTATGTACACATTTAGCAAGCGATATCGAAATGCTTCAAATCATTAGTTTAACATATTTAAGTTAATTAACCCTCTTTATCTTACTGAAGTCCACAAACGCCTTAACGGCATAACGGCAAAGCATTTAGAAGAATTACGTAATCTTATATTTAGGTATAAAGTCGATTTTCTTGTATATACACATTTAGCAATCGATATCGAAATGCTTCAAACCATTAGTTTAACATATTTAAAATAATTAACCTTCTTTAACGTATTGAAGGCGATATAAAGCCATGGCGGCATAACGGCACTACATGTGGAAGAATTCCGTAATCTTATATTTAGGTATAAAGTCGATTTTCTTGTATATATATATTTCGCAATCGATATCGAAATGCTTCAGATAACTGGTTTAACATATTTAAGTTAATAAACCTCCTTTAGCGAACTGAAGTTGACATATTTAGGTATAAAGACGATTTTGTTGTACATACACATTTAGCAATCGATATCGAAATGCTTCAAATCATTAGTTTAACATATTTAAGTTAATTAACCTTCTTTAACGTAATGAAGGTGATATAAAGCCATGGCTGCATAGCGACAGTGCATGTAGAAGAATTTCGTTATGTTATATTTAGGTATATAGTCGATTTTTTTATATTTACACATTTAGCAATCGATATCGAAAATCTTCAAATCATTAGTTTAACATATTTAAGTTAATTAACCTTCTTTAACGTAATGAAGGTGATATAAAGCCATGGTGGCATAACGTTAGTACATTTGGAAGAATTCCGTAGTCTTATATTTAGGTATAAAGTCGATTTTCTTGTATATACTAATTCAGCAATCGATATCGAAATGCTTCAAATCATTAGTTTAACATATTTAAGTTAATTAGTCCTCTTTATCTCACTGAAGTCTACAAAAGCCATAACGGCATAACGGCAGTATATATTTGGGTGAATTATGTAATCTTTTACTTAGGTATAAAATCGATTTTCTTGTACATACACATTTAGCAATCGATATCGAAATGCTTCAAATCATTAGTTTAGCATATTTAAGTAAATTAAACTTCTTTAACGTACTGAAATTTATATTTATTTAGCAGTCGATTTTGAAATGCTTCCAATTATTAGTTTAACATATTTAAGTTAATTAACCCTCTCTATCTTACTGAAGTCTACATAAAGCCTTAACGGCATAACGACAGTGCATTTAGAAGAATTCCGTTATCTTATATTTAGGTATAAATTTGATTTTCTTGTATGTACACATTTAGCAAGCGATATCGAAATGCTTCAAATCATTAGTTTAACATATTTAAGTTAATTAAGCTTCTTTAAAGTATTGAAGTTGATATAAAGCCATGGCGGCGTAACGTTAGTACATTTGGAAGAATTCCGTAGTCTTATATTTAGGTATAAAGTCGATTTTCTTGTATACACAAATTCAGCAATCGATATCGAAATGCTTCAAATCATTAGTTTAACATATTAAGATAATAAACGCTTTTTAGCTTACTGAAGTCTACATAAAGCCTCAACGGTATAACGCCAGTGCATTTAGAATAATTCCGTAAAGTTATAATTTTATTTTTAGGTATAAAGTCGATTTTCTTTTATTTACACATTAAGCAATCGATATCGAAATGCTTCAAACCATTAGTTTAACATATTTAAAGTAATTAACCTTCTTTAACGTATTGAAGGTGATATAAAGCCATGGCGGCATAACGTTAGTACATTTGGAAGAATTCCGTAGTCTTATATTTGGGTATAAAATCGTTTTTCTTGTACATACACCTTAAGCAATCGATATCGAAATGCTTCAAATCATTAGTTTAGCATATTTAAGTAAATTAAACTTCTTTAACGTACCGAAATTTATATTTATTTAGCAATCGTTTTTGAAATGCTTCCAATTATTAGTTTAACATATTTAAGTTAATTAACCCTCTCTATCTTACTGAAGTCTACATAAAGCCTTAACGGCATAACGACAGTGCATTTAGAAGAATTCCGTTATCTTATATTTAGGTATAAAGTCGATTTTCTTGTATATATACATATAGCAATCGATATCGAAATGCTTCAAATCATTAGTTTAACATATTTAAGTTTATTAACCTTCTTTAACGTGTTGAAGTTAATATAAAGCCATGGCGGCATAACGGCAGTGCATTTAGAAGAATTCCGTAATTTTATATTTAGGTATAAAGTCGATTTTCTTGTATATACACTTTTAGCAATCGATAACGAAATGCTTCAAGTCATTAGTTTAACATATTTAAGTTAATTAACCTTCTTAATCTTACTGAAGTTTACATAAAGCCATAACGGTATAACGGCAGTGCACTTGGAAGAATTCCGTAATCTTATATTTAGGTATAAAGTCGATTTTCTTGTATATACTCACTTTGCAATCGATACCGAAATGCTTTAAATCATTAGTTTAACATATTTAAGTTAACAAAGCTTTTTAGAAGAACTCCGTTAGCTTATACTAAGGTATAAAGTCGATTTTCTTGTATATACACATTAAGCAATCGATACCGAAATGCTTCAAATCATTCTTTTAAACATATTTAAGTTAATTAACCTTCTTTAACGTATTGAAGTTGACATAAAGCCATGGCGGCATAACGGCAGTGCATTTAGAAGAATTCCGTTATCTTATATTTAGGTATAAAGTCGATTTTGTTGTATATATACATATAGCAATCGATATCGAAAATGCTTTAAATCATTAGTTTAACATATTTAAGTTAATTAACCTTTTTTAACGTATTGAAGTTGATATAAAGCCACGGCGGCATAACGGCAGTTCATTTAGAAGAATTCCGCAATCTTATATTTAGGTATAAAGTCGATTTTGTTGTATAAATATACGCATTAAGCAATCGATATCGAAATGCTTCAAGTCATTAGTTTAACATATTTAAGTTAATTAACCTCCTTTAACGTATTGAAGTTGATATAAAGCCATGGCGGCATAACGACAGTACATTTGGAAGAATTCCGTAATCTTATGTTTAAGTATAAATTCGATTTTCTTGTATATACACATTTAGCAAGCGATATCGAAATGCTTCAAATCATTAGTTTAACATATTAAATTAATAAACCTTCTTTAACGAACTGAAGTTAACATAAAGCCATAACGGCATAACGGCAGTGCATTTAGAAGAATTCAGTTATCTTATTTTAGGTATAAAGTCGATTTTCTTGTATATACATATTTAGCAATCGATATCGAAATGCCTCAAATCATTACTTTAACATATTTAAGTTAATTAACCCTCTCTATCTTACTGACGTCTTCATAAAGCCTTAACGGTATAACTGCAGTGCATTTAGAAGAATTCCGTATTCTTATATTTAGGTATAAAGTCGATTTTCTTGTATTTACATATTTAGCAATCGATATCGAAATGCTTCAAATAACTGGTTTAACATATTCAAGTTAATTAACCCTCTCTGTCTTAC
The DNA here is from genome assembly GCA_027475135.1 of Bactrocera correcta. Lineage (NCBI taxonomy): Eukaryota > Metazoa > Arthropoda > Insecta > Diptera > Tephritidae > Bactrocera > Bactrocera correcta. The sequence goes on along the minus strand of JAPZAG010002958.1, from coordinate 1,829 downwards.
TGAAGTCTACATAAAGCCTTAACGGCATAACGGCAGTGCATTTAGAAGAACTCCGTTATCTTATATTTAGGTATAAATTTGATTTTTTGTATGTACACATTTAGCAAGCGATATCGAAATGCTTCAAAACATTAGTTTAACATATTTAAGCTAATTAACCCTCTTTATCTTACTGAAGTCCACAAACGCCTTATCGGCATAACGGCAAAGCATTTAGAAGAATTACGTAATCTTATATTTAGGTATAAAGTCGATTTTCTTGTATATACACATTTAGCAATCGATATCGAAATGCTTCAAATCATTAGTTTAACATATTTAAGTTAATAAACCTTCTTTAACGTATTGAAGTTAATATAAAGCCATGGCGGCATAACGGCAGTGCGTTTAGAATAATTCCGTAAAGTTATAATTTTATTTTTAGGTATAAAGTCGATTTTTTTTTATTTACACATTTAGCAATCGATTTTGAAATGCTTCAAACCATTAGTTTAACATATTTAAAATAATTAACCTTCTTTAACGTATTGAAGGTGATATAAAGCCATGGCGGCATAATGGCAGTACATGTGGAAGAATTCCGTAATCTTATATTTAGGTATAAAGTCGATTTTCTTGTATATATATATTTCGCAATCGATATCGAAATGCTTCAGATAACTGGTTTAACATATTTAAGTTAATAAACCTCCTTAAGCGAACTGAAGTTGACATATTTAGGTATAAAGACCATTTTGTTGTACATACACATTTAGCAATCGATATCGAAATGCTTCAAATCATTAGTTTAACATATATAAGTTAATTAACCTTCTTTAACGTAATGAAGGTGATATAAAGCCATGGCTGCATAACGACAGTGCATGTAGAAGAATTTCGTAACCTTATATTTAGGTATATAGTCGATTTTCTTATAATTACACATTTAGCAATCGATATCGAAAATCTTCAAATCATTAGTTTAACATATTTAAGTTAATTAACCTTCTTTAACGTAATGAAGGTGATATAAAGCCAGGCCGGCATAACGACAGTGCATTTAGAAGAATTCCCTAATCTTATATTTAGGTATAAAGTTGATTTTGTTGTATATACGAATTTAGCAATCGATATCGAAATGCTTAAAATCATTAGTTTAACATATTTAAGTTAATTAACCTTCTTTAACGTATTGAAGTTGATATAAAGCCATGGCGGCATAACGACAGCACATTTGGAAGAATTCCGTAATCTTGTATGGGTATAAGTTCGATTTTCTTTTATATACACATTTAGCAAGCGATATCGAAATGCTTCAAATCATTAGTTTAACATATTTAAGTTAATTAAGCTTCTTTAACGTATTGAAGTTGATATAAAGCCATGGCGGCATAACGTTAGTACATTTGGAAGAATTCCGTAGTCTTATATTCAGGTATAAAGTCGATTTTCTTGTATATACAAATTCAGCAATCGATATCGAAATGCTTCAAATCATTAGTTTAACATATTAAGATAATAAACGCTTTTTAGCTTACTGAAGTCTACATAAAGCCTTAACGGTATAACGCCAGTGCATTTAGAATAATTCCGTAAAGTTTTAATTTTATTTTTAGATATAAAGTCGATTTTCTTTTATTTACACATTAAGCAATCGATATCGAAATGCTTCAAACCATTAGTTTAACATATTTAAAGTAATTAACCTTCTTTAACGTATTGAAGGTGATATAAAGTCATGGCGGCATAACGTTAGTACATTTGGAAGAATTCCGTAGTCTTATATTTGGGTATAAAATCGATTTTCTTGTACATACACCTTAAGCAATCGATATCGAAATGCTTCAAAT
>JAPZAG010002957.1:0-13281 GCA_027475135.1 Bactrocera correcta | reverse complement strand
TAAAGAGGGTTTATTATAAAAAACTTGAAAATGTAAAACTAATGATTTGAAGCATTTCGATATCCATTGTTAAATGTGCTAACACAAGAAACCTGACTTTATACCTAAACATAGGTTAACGGAATTCTTCCAAATGTACTGTCGTTATGCCGCCATGGCTTTATATTTAACCTCAATACGTTAAAGATGGTTTATTAACTTAAATATGTTAACCTAATGATTTGAAGCATTTCGATATCGATTGCTAAATGTGTATATACAAATAATCGAATTTATACCTAAATATAAGATTACGGAATTCTTCTAAATGCACTGCGGTTATGCCGCCATGGCTTTATATCAACTTCAGTAAGTTATAGGATGTTAATTAACTTAAATATGTTAAACTAATGATTTAAAGCATTTCGATATCGATTGCTAAATATGTAAATACAGGGTAGGCCATTTAAAGTTGACCCATCTGGCAACACTGTAACTTTTAACAGCGCTGACAAATCGGCTAATGTCATACCGCGTTAGAAGCGTCATTTGAAGACAATTTATACCATGGAACAGTACACTCCAAAAGAACGCGTCTGAAATTGTTCAGCTTTATATTCAAAATAACTTTTCAATTGTGTTAACTCAACGTGCGTTTCGCAAAAAAAATAAAGTGAAAAGTGCTCCAGTTAAGAACACAATTAAGTCGTTATACGGAAAATTTGTGAACACCGGTAATCTCAGTAATGCCAGTCATGCATCCAGACAACGCACAAGACGTTCTGATGAAAATATCGAAGCTGTACGAGCCAGTATTGAGGAGACTCCATCGACATCGAGTTATCGCCGCCCTCAGGAATTAGACATCTCTCGCACCACTCTCCGACGCATAATTCATAAAGATTTGAAGATGTTTCCATATAAAATTCAAATGGCACAAAAACTAAACCCAGCTGATTATCCGCGACGCACAATGGGTAATCGGCGGCAAAAATATGTAATTTTTAACTATCTAATTTTAACAAAATCTCATTCCAGTAGTCTTTCTAGACAATGAATATAGTTTAATTTATCACTTATTTGCGAATTGCCATTTCACTGACATAACAACGTATTTTTAAAGTCAAATAAACAAAAAAATCTCTTGAAAATTGTGAAAAATATTGAGAAATATATGAGTACAGAAGTAAGGGATTTCGACGTTTTATGCAATAAGAAGTGACTTTAAAGTGTAGCCTAATATATATTATAATATATTATAAAATAATTATTTTCATTTCATAGGCCTAATTCATGTCAATTTTGACAAAGTTTTAAAATAAAACCATTTTTTAAACACTTTTACATAAAAATTATAGATTTGACAATTAGCTACATGTACCTACATGGTCTAGTTAGTCCTAATATTTGATGTACACTTTAAGGAATATGATAACGAAAAAAAAAACTGCGCATATGTGCGGATACGTGCGGATAAGGATCAAAGATAGCTATAACCTTGTCTGTTGGAATTTTTTTTTTTCGTTGTTTTGTTTTTTTTTTTTTTTTATTGTTCGGTTTGTTGCTTTGTTGTTATTTTTTGGAGTTGTCTCTCGTTATACAACAACAACAAAATACTAGTTTAGATGCCTTATATTATTTGAACTAATTACACAGTACAACAGCTAATCTGGGGGGTGAGAAATTCCAGGTCGGGGTGATGGTACTAGGTCAGTATAGTAAAACCCTCAAAGGGTTTGGTGTTCGTATGTGTCGTATGTGATACCGAGAGAAGTGCAAACGGGTGAAAAAAAATTAACAAAACACGAAATTTTGAAATGGCAAAAGAAATAAAATATTGTGATATTGCAGAAATTTAAAATAATATTAAATACAATCAATAGTCAAGCAGCAATAGATCCTCAAAAATTTGAAATTTATTGCATGAAAACTGCGAGGTTATATGTCAGCCTTTATGAATTTTACTATATGCCAATGACGATACATAAAGTAAAGATTACAAGAAATATAGGCTTAATCATTCTAGAAAATGCGACAGAATTTCTACAAATCAAGATGTAATGCACTTGCTTTTAGCTTCATCACCTTTGTGCCAAATTTCACTCTAATATCTTTATTTATGGCTTAGTTATGGCACTTTATAGGATTTCGGTTTCCGCCATTTTGTGGGCGTGGCAGTGGGGCGATTTTGCCCATCTTCGAACTTAACCTTCTTATGGAGCCAAGAAATACGTGTACCAAGTTTTATCACGATATCTCAATTTTTACTCAAGTTACAGCTTGCACAGACGGACGGACGGACAGACAGACATCCGGATTTCAATTCTACTCGTCACCCTGATCACTTTGGTATATATAACCCTATATCTGACACTTTTAGTTTTAGGACTTACAAACAACCGTTATGTGAACAAAACTATAATACTCTCTTTAGCAACTTTGTTGCGAGAGTATAAAAATGAACTGCGGATACGTGCGGATAAGGATCAAAGATAGCTATGAACGGTTGTTGTGACAACGGACGCAATTGTTTAATTTATTGCGCGTCTTCACATATTGATAATTTAAAGAAGCGTTTGTGTAATTTCGAAATTCGTTGTTTAATAAAAATCTAACAGTTTATAACAAGTGTTATTTGTATAAATATATATTGCAAATAATATTTGCAAAATGTCATTCGTTTCAATAAGTAATCGACAGCTTACTGAAGAATTTATTCGTTGCGGGCGAAAAAGTGATATGTTGACGCAGTTTTTGAGGGATAAATTCCCTTCTTTTAGTGAAGATAAGGTGAAGTTGATTTTAGAACAAATTAAAAAAAGGTACATAACTTCATTCAATTCAAAATGGAACCAGTGCCAGAGGAAAAAAAACCTACTATTTAAAAATCATTCTGTATGGCTGGATAAGAATTATACTATCGAGATGGTTGATAAATTATTACCCGGGACTTCAAATAAACGTAGTTTAATTGCTGGACGACCGGTAAAGAAATTTGAAGACTGTAGTCAACGGGCTAAACGTTACAAGGTCCAACAACTTCGAGATACGTACTCTCAAGAAGAATTAAAGGCCGCGGCTGGATCAGCAGCTATTAAGAAGACAAACTTAGATTCTCAAAAAGCGTTGGCGATGTTAGTTGATGCACAGTTATCAAAGCATCAGTATGAAGTTGTTCGAAATGTGCTTAAAGATTTCGGATGTGATGTGTTGCCACCGTATTATAGAGTTCGGGAGGAAAAAAAGCATTGTTACCCGGAAAATATTACTATTACACCAATATCTGCACAAGTTGATTTGCAAAGTTTACTTGATCACACAGCTAAAAGAATTATTTTGGCCGCCGGGAACTTCACAAATCTAGCTCATGTTCCAGAAATAATGACTCTAACATCGAAATGGGGTTGTGACGGTTCGTCAAATCAAAGTCAATACAACCAGTTCATACCTAACGAATTTGATGGTATATCTGATGCAAATTTATTTATGGTATCTATGGTGCCTTTAGTGCTTAAAACTATAGACAAAACAGACACGTTATGGAAGAACTTTAGACCTTCTTCCACAAAGTTTTGTCGGCCGATTCAATTTGAATATGCCAAGGAAACCGCAAACCATACCAAAGAAATTGTCGAAAAGATGCAGGAAACCATAAGCAACATATTGCCAACATTTGTGACTATAAAGGACAAGGTTATTGAAATACGTCACAATCTTTTATTTACCATGATAGACACAAAAATAGCTCAAGCAGCAACTGGTTGTAAAGCATCATCTGTCTGTTACATATGTAATGCAAGCCCTAAAGAAATGAACAACCTAGAATCCGTCGTCAAAAAATCATGCAATCAGGAAGCAGTTAAGTTGGGAATTTCTCCCTTACATGCTAGAATAAAAACAATGGAATTTATTTTACATATTGGGTATAATTTAACTTTTAAAAGGTGGTCTACTAATGCGGAAACCAAGCCACTTAAAGAAGAAAACAAGAAAAGGATTCAGACAGAATTACGCCAAAGATTGGGTATTAGGGTTGACCATGTTCAACAGGGTTTAGGCACAACAAATACTGGAAATACGTCTAGAAAATTTTTTAAAAATCCCGAGGTAGTTTCAGAGGTAACTGGGGTTGACCTGGAATTAATCAAACGACTGGCTACAATACTTGAAGTAATTACTTGTGGTGAGAGCATAGACCCAGTAAAATATGGAAAGTATGCTTTAGATACGGCTAGACTATTTGTTGGGACGTATAACTGGTATTATATGCCAGTGACAATACATAAGATGCTGGTACATGGCGAAAGCATAATTAGAAGTTCTTTTCTCCCTATCGGTAATCTTTCTGAAGAGGCGCAGGAGGCTCGTAACAAGGATTATAGAAACTATCGCCTTCGTTACGCAAGGAAATGCAGTCGAACTTCAACTAATGAAGATATTTTAAAGAGACTCTTAGTTACTTCTGATCCACTTTTATCAAGTGTAAGAGTTACAACTGTAATAAAACACATAGATCTATTAGAAGATGCAAAAGGACTACTTTTAAATTAAATCTCAAACTTAGTAAATGAGAACGTATTTATAATCTTAATTTTTTTTTTTTTTAATTTAATTTTTTTTATTTGCTTTATTTTTTCTGGACAAGCTTATATTTACAAAATATTACACTGTAGAAAATTTCGTTACTGTAGGATGATTTTTGATTTTTGTGTTATATGGGAGGTGGGCGTGGTTGTGGGCGGATTTTAACAAAATTTTTTTTTTAATCTAATTTGGCAATATGAGAGATGTGTGCCAAATTTCAAAGCCCTACCTCGATTCCTTCTATTTTTTGCCGCGGCTTGTATGAAGCGGCCCCACTGTGCGACGCCTTAATTTTGGCAAACAAACAAATGGGTCAACTTTAAATGGCCTACCCTGTACAAGAAAATCGACTTTACACCTAAATACAGGGTAGGCCATTTAAAGTTGACCCATCTGGCAACGCTGTAACTTTTAACAGCGCTGACAAATCGGCTAATGTCATACCGCGTTAGAAGAGTCATTCGAAGACAATTTATACCATGGAACAGTACACTCCAAAAGAACGCGCTGAAATTGTTCAGCTTTATATTCAAAATAACTTTTCAATTGTGTTAACTCAACGTGCGTTTCGCAAAAAAATTAAAGTGAAAAGTGCTCCAGTTAAGAACACAATTAAGTCTTTATACGCAAAATTTGTGAACACCGGTAATCTCAGTAATGCCAGTCATGCATCCGGACAACGCACAAGACGTTCTGATGAAAATATCGAAGCTGTACGAGCCAGTATTGAGGAGACTCCATCGACATCGAGTTATCGCCGCTCTCAGGAATTAGACATCTCTCGCACCACTCTCCGACGCATAATTCATAAAGATTTGAAGATGTTTCCATATAAAATTCAAATGGCACAAAAACTAAACCCAGCTGATTATCCGCGACGCCTTAATTTTGGCAAATGGGCCATCGAAATGGCTGAAAACGAACTTGACTTTTGGCGAAAACTCATCATGTCAGACGAGGCACATTTCTCGTTGAATGGAGGCGTAAACAAGCAAAATTGTCGATTTTATGCCACCGAAAATCCTCAATTAATTGAAGAACAGCCTCTTTACGACCAAAAAGTAACAGTTTGGTGCGGTGTTTGCGCGAATATGATCATCGGACCGTATTTTTTCGAAGACGATGATGGAGCCACGACAACAGTCAATGGTGAGCGTTATCGAGCCATGATAACGGATTTTGTGATACCCATTATTCGCGAAAATGACATGGATAACTTCTGGTTTCAACAGGACGGGGCTACATGCCATACAGCTCGACCAACAATCAATTTATTGCGACCATTTTTCCCCGGGCGATTGATATCGAAAAATGGTGATGTTGACTGGCCACCGAGATCACCAGATTTGACGCCACCAGACTTTTATTTGTGGGGTTATTTGAAATCCAAGGTATACGCTAATAAGCCAAAGACCTTAGCTCAACTGAAAGCCAACATTCGACGTGAAACAGCCGCCATATCATCCGAAACATTGGCCAAAGTCATGGAAAATGTCGAAAAAAGAGTGCATTTAGCTGTCAAAGCTAAAGGTGCCCATTTACGCGATCTAATTTTTAAATATTAGCTGAAACAAATCCCCTTGGACAAAAATAAATTATTTTTGAAATGAACAAAAAACATTGTTTTTTCTTGTTCTTTTTTTTTAGAAACAAATGGGTCAAATTTAAATGGCCTACCCTGTACAACAAAATCGACTTTATACCTAAATATAAGATAACGGAATTCTTCTACATGCACTGCCGTTATGATGCCATGCTTTTATGCCAACTTCAGTTCTTCAAAGAAAGTTTATTAACTTAAATATGTTCAACTAATGAGTTGAAGCATCTCGATATCGATTGCTAAATGTGTATATACAACAAAATCGAATTTATACCTAAACGTAAGATTACGGAATTCTTCTAAAGGCACTGCCGTTATACCGCCATGGCTTTATGTTAACTTCAGTGCGTTAAAGAAGGCTTATTACCTTAAATATGTTAAAATAATGATTTGAAACATTTCGATATATATATCGACTTTATATCTAAATATAAGATTATACCTAAATATAAGATTACGTAATTCTTCTAAATGCACTGCCGTTATGCCGTTAAGGCTTGATGTAGACTTCAGGAAGATAAATAGGGTTAATTAACTTAAATATGTTAAACTAATGAGCTGAAGCATTTCGATATCGATTGCTCGATGTGTTTATATAACAAATAGATTTTATACCTAATAATAAAATTACGGAATTCTTCTACATGCACTGCCGTTACTCCGCCATGGCTTCATGTCACCTTCGGTAGGTTAAAGAAGGTAATTTAACTTAAATATGTTAAACTAATGATTTGAAGCATTTCGATATCGATTGCTAAATATGCTAGTACAAGAAACTTGACTTTATACCTAAACATAGGATAACGGTATTCTTCAAAATGCACTGCCGTTAATCCGCCATGGCTTTATGGCAACTTCAGTTCTTTTAAGAAAGTTTGTTAACTTAAATATGTTAAACTAATGATTTGAAGCATTTCGATATCGATTTCTAAATGCATGTATACAAGCAAATCGGCTTTATACCTAAATATAAGATTACGGAATTCTTCCAAATTACTGTCGTTATGCCGCCATGGCTTTATGACAACTTCAGTGCGTTATGTTAAATATGTTAAACTATTGAATTGAAGCATTTCGATATCGATTGCTCGATGTGTTTATATAACAAATAGATATTATACCTAATAATAAAATTACGGAATTCTTCTACATGCACTGCCGTTACTCCGCAATGGCTTCATGTCACCTTCGGTAGGTTAAAGAAGGTAATTTAACTTAAATATGTTGAACTAATGATTTGAAGCATTTCGATATCGATTGCTAAATATGCTAGTACAAGAAACTTGACTTTATACCTAAACATAGGATAACGGTATTCTTCCAAATGCACTGCCGTTATGTCGCCATGGCTTTATGTCACCTTCGGTAGGTCAAAAAAGGTAATTTAACTTAAATATGTTAAACTAATGATTTGAAGCATTTCGATATCGATTGCTAAATGTGCTAGTACAAGAAACCTGACTTTATACCTAACCATAGGATAACGGAATTCTTCCAAATGTACTGTAGGTTTATTAACTTAAAAATGTTAAACTAATGATTTGAAGCATTTCGATATCGATTGCTAAATGTGTATATACAAGAAAATCGACTTTATACCTAAATATAAGATTACGGAATTCTTCTACATGCACTGCCGTTATGCCGCCATGGCTTTATGACAACTTCAGTGCCTTGAAGAAGGTTTATTAACTTAAATATGTTAAACTAATGAATTGAAGCATCTCGATAACGATTGCTATATGTGTATATACAAGAAAATCGACTTTATACCTAAATATAAGATTACGGAATTTTTCTACATGCACTGCCGTTATGCCCCCATGGCTTTATGTTAACTTCAGTGCGGTAAAGAAGCTTTATTAACTTAAATATGTTAAACTAATGATTTGAAGCATTTCGATATCGACTGCTTAATGCATATATACAAGAAAATCGACTTTATACCCAAATATAAGATTACGGAATTCTTCTACATACACTGCCGTTATGCCGCCATGGCTTTATGACAACTTCAGTGCGTTGAAGAAGGTTTATTAACTTAAATATGTTAAACTAATGAATTGAAGCTTCTCGATATCGATTGCTAAATGTGTATATACAAAAAAATCGACTTTATACCTAAATATAAGATTACGGAATTCTTCCAAATGCTCTGCCGCTATTCCGCCATGGCTTTATGTCAACTTCAGTTCGCTAAAGTAGGTTTGTTAACTTAAATATGTTAAACTAATGATTTGAAGCATTTCGATATCGATTTCTAAATGTATATATACAAGAAAATCGACTTTATACCTAAATATAAGATTACGGAATTCTTCTAAATGCACTGGTTTATTATAAATAACTTGAAAATGTAAAACTAATGATTTGAAGCATTTCGATATCGAATGCTTAATGTGTATATACAAGAAAATCGACTTTACATATACCTAAATATAAGATTACGGAATTCTTCCAAATGTACTGTCGTTATGCCGTCATGGTTTGTATCAACTACAATATGTAAAAGAAGGTTATTTATTTTAAATATGTTAAACTAATGGTTTGAAGCATTTCGATATCGACTGCTAAATGTGTAAATACAACAAAATCGACTTTATACCTAAATATAAAATTATAACATTACGGATTTCTTCTAAATGCACTGCCGTTGTACCGTTAGGGCTTTATGTATACCTCATTAAGCTAAAAAATGTTTATTAACTTAATATGTTAATTTAATGATTTGAAGCATTTCGATATCGATAGCTAAATGTGTATATACAAGAAAATCGACTTTATACCTGAATATAAGATTACGGAATTCTTCTACATGCACTGCCGTTATGCCGCCATGGCTTTATATCAACTTCAATATGTTAAAGAAGGTTAAATAACTTAAATATGTTAAACTAATGATTTGAAACATTTCGATAACGCTTGCTAAATTTGTATATACAAGAAAATCGAATTTATACCTAAATATAAGATAACGGAATTCTTGTAAACGCACTGCCGTTATGCCGTTAAGGCTTTATGTAGACTTCAGTAAGATAGAGGGAAATAATTAACTTAAATATGTGAAACTAATGATTTGAAGCATTTCGATATCGATAGCTAAATGTGTATATACAAGAAAATCGATTTTATACCTAAATATAAGATTACGGAATTTTTCTACATGCACTGCCGTTATGCCGCCATGGCTTTGTGTTAACTTCAGTGCGGTAAAAAAGCTTTATTAACTTAAATATGTTAAACTAATGAGTTGAACCATTTCGATGTCGATTGCTTAATGCATATATACAAGAAAATCGACTTTATACCTAGATATAAGATTACGGAATTCTTCTACATGCACTGCCGTTATGCCGCCATGGCTTTATGACAACTTCAGTGCGTTGAAGAAGGTTTATTAACTTAAATATGTTAAACTAATGAATTGAAGCTTCTCGATATCGATTGCTAAATGTGTATATACAAGAAAATCGACTTTATACCTAAATATAAGGTTACGGAATACTTCCAAATGCACTGCCGTTATACCGTTATGGCTTTATGTTAACTTCAGTGCGTTAAAGAAGCTTTATTTACTTAAATATGTTAAACTAATGATTTGAAGCATTTCTATATCGATTGCTAAATATGTAAATACAAGAAAATCGACTTTATACCTACATATAAGATTACGGAATTCTTTTAAATGCACTGCAGTTATACCGTTAAGGCTTTATGTAGACCTCTGTGCGTTAAAGGTTTATTAATTTAAATATGTTAAACTAATGATTTGAAGCATTTCGATATCGATTGCTAAATATGTAAATACAAGAAAATCGACTTTTTACCTAAATATAAGATAACGGAATTCTTCTACATGCGCTGCCGTTATGCCGCCATGGCTTTATGACAACTTCAGTTCGTTGAAGAAGGTTTATTAATTTAAATATGTTAAACTAATGAATTGAAGCATCGCGATATCAATTGCTAAATGTGTATATACAAGAAAATCGACTTTATACCTAAATATAAGTTTACGGAATACTTCCAAATGCACTGCCGTTATACCGTTATGGCTTTATGTTAACTTCAGTGCGTTGAAGAAGGTTTATTAACTTAAATATGTTAAACTAATGAATTGAAGCATCGCGATATCAATTGCTAAATGTGTATATACAAGAAAATCGACTTTATACCTAAATATAAGGTTACGGAATACTTCCAAATGCACTGCCGTTATACCGTTATGGCTTTATGTTAACTTCAGTTCGTTAAAGAAGCTTTATTTACTTAAATATGTTAAACTAATGATTTGAAGCATTTCTATATCTATTGCTAAATATGTAAATACAAGAAAATCGACTTTTTACCTATATATAAGATAACGGAATTCTTCTACATGCGCTGCCGTTATGCCGCCATGGCTTTATGACAACTTCAGTTCGTTGAAGAAGGTTTATTAACTTAAATATGTTAAACTAATGAATTGAAGCATCGCGATTTCAATTGCTAAATGTGTCTATACAAGAAAATCGACTTTATACCTAAATATAAGGTTACGGAATACTTCCAAATGCACTGCCGTTATACCGTTATGGCTTTATGTTAACTTCAGTGCGTTAAAGAAGCTTTATTTACTTAAATATGTTAAACTAATGATTTGAAGCATTTCTATATCGATTGCTAAATATGTAAATACAAGAAAGTCGACTTTATACCTAAATATAAGATTACGGAAGTCTTCTAAATGCACAGCAGGTATACCGCTAAGGCTTTATGTAGACTTCAGTGCGTTAAAGAAGGTTTATTATAAAAAACTTGAAAATGTAAAACTAATGATTTGAAGCATTTCGATATCGATTGTTAAATGTGCTAACACAAGAAACCTGACTTTATACCTAGACATAGGTTAACGGAATTCTTCCAAATGTACTGTCGTTATGCCGCCATGGCTTTATATCACCTTCAATACGTTAAAGATGGTTTATTAACTTAAATATGTTAAGCTAATGATTTGAAGCATTTCGATATCGATTGCTAAATGTGTATATACAACAAAATCGACTTTATACCTAAATATAAGATAACGGAATTCTTCTACATGCACTGCCGTTATGCCGCCATGGCTTTATGACAACTTCAGTGCGTTGAAGAGGGTTTATTAACTTAAATATGTTAAACTAATGAATTGAAGCTTCTCGATATCGATTGCTAAATGTGTATATACAAGAAAATCGACTTTATACCTAAATATAAGATTACGGAATTCTTCCAAATGCACTGCCGCTATTCCGCCTTGGTTTATGCCAACTTCAGTTCTTCGAAGAAAGTGTATTAACTTAAATATGTTAAACTAATGAGTTGAAGCATCTCGATATTGATTGCTAAATGTGTATATACAACAAAATCGAATTTATACCTAAACGTAAGATTACGGAATTCTTCTACATGCACTGCCGTTATACCGCCATGGCTTTATGTTAACTTCAGTGCGTTAAAGTAGGCTTATTAACTTAAATATGTTAAAATAATGATTTGAAACATTTCGATATATATATCGACTTTATATCTAAATATAAGATTATACCTAAATATAAGATTACGTTATTCTTCTAAATGCACTGCCGTTATGCCGTTAAGGCTTGATGTAGACTTCAGGAAGATAAATAGGGTTAATTAACTTAAATATGTTAAACTAATGATTTAAGGCATTTCGATATCGATTGCTCGATGTGTTTATATAACAAATAGATTTTATACCTAATAATAAAATTACGGAATTCTTCTACATGCACTGCCGTTACTCCGCCATGGCTTCATGTCACCTTCGGTAGGTTAAAGAAGGTAATTTAACTTAAATATGTTAAACTAATGATTTGAAGCATTTCGATATCGTTTGCTAAATATGCTAGTACAAGAAACTTGACTTTATACCTAAACATAGGATAACGATATTCTTCCAAATGCACTGCCGTTAATCCGCCATGGCTTTATGTCAACTTCAGTTCGTTAAAGTAGGTTTGTTAACTTAAATATGTTAAACTAATGATTTGAAGCATTTCGATATCGATTTCTAAATGCATATATACAAGAAAATCGGCGCTTTATGTAGACTTCTGTGCGTTAAAGGTTTATTAACTTAAATATGTTAAACTAATGAGTTGATGCATCTCGATATCGATTGCTAAATGTGTATATACAACAAAATCGAATTTATACCTAAACACAAGATTACGGAATTCTTCTGCATGCACTATCGTTATGACGCCATGGCTTTATGTTAACTTCAGTGCATTAAAGAAGCTTTATTAACTTAAATATGTTAAACTAATGATTTGAAGTATTTCTATATCGATTGCTAAATATGTAAATACAAGAAAATCGACTTTATACCTACATATAAGATTACGGAATTCTTTTAAATGCACTGCAGTTATACCGTTAAGGCTTTATGTAGACCTCTGTGCGTTAAAGGTTTATTAATTTAAATATGTTAAACTTATGAATTGAAGCTTCTCGATATCGACTGCTAAATGTGTATATACAAGAAAATCGACTTTATACCTAAATATAAGATTACGGAATTCTTCTAAATGCACTGCCGATATACCGCCATGGCTTTAAGCCAACTTCAGATCGTTAAAGAAGGTTTATTAACTTAAATATGTTAAACTAATGAGTTGAAGCATCTCGATATCGATTGCTAAATGTGTATATAAATTACAAGACCGGTTGTTTAATTTATGATTTTCTTTATTTCCCTTGCTTGGAGCAAGGGCAGCCGTAAAGGTTGAGCGAGTAAATACAACTGAACTGTCTTTAAGTTATTGTAGCGGCGACTACGCCTTAATACCTGTCTGAATAACACACGCTCTGCCACGTGACTTGCCAGCGCAGTAGCAGCGATAGGTGTTTGTTGTTGTCACGCGCAACTCGTTGAGCGCTTCGTCAGCAATATCGTTGGAAAAATAATTTTCGCACGCTCAGCCCCAGACGCATCGTCAGCGATTTCGGTGGAATTGAAATGTTGTCCGGAAGCGTGTTGTTACTCTTGTTCCTTTGTTGTTGGCTACTATGGTGTGTTAACTACTCCCCCGCTAGAAGAGGGGACGTCCACGGATCCCTTAAGAACGCTG
>JAPZAG010002956.1:0-13285 GCA_027475135.1 Bactrocera correcta | reverse complement strand
AAATTAATTTCATGACACCCTGGTAGTCGGAAAGCATCGTTTTTTACACTTCAGCACGATGCCTTTTTTCCAAAAAATTCAATGTTTTCGGTACCAGTCGTGATTTGACGTACTTGAGGCCCAAAACATCCTTCAAAATGGTATTGGCTGAGCCTTTCGATATGCCAACTTCATCAGCAAGGTCTCTAATTGTTGATAGACGGATTTTCAACACCAAATCTTTGATTTCTTGAATGTGAGCTTCGTCGGTTGAGGCTGGTGGTTGCCCTGGACGCTCTTCGTCACATTCACGGCCGGCTTGGAACTCACTATACCACTTGTAAACATTTTTTTAGACATAGCCTCATCACCAAAGGGTTTCTGCACCATCCTCAACGTTTTAGCAGCAGAAAAATGATTACGTAAACAAAATTTAATGCAAATTCGTTGCTCAACAAATTTCGACATCGCAAAAAACGAAAGACTCACTTTTAGCAGCTCACAAAACGACACGTATCTCAAACATTAATGAATATTTTGACATGAAATTTGACATAAATGTGACTGACAGTACTACCAACCTAAAAAAAAATAATTCAATAAAATCCTTCGACACGCGCGGTTTAAATTCAAATGTCACCTTATTTTTTGAACACAGTATGTATGTATAGACGTTGATGAGGTGAGTTGAACTTTTAATTAAGAATAAGGGGTAGAGTAGTTGAGCAGGCAGTATAAATAATTAAAAAGGAAATGGAAATATTAATAAATCTGGTTTGGGGTGATGATAATAAGAATTCAGGTTAAATGTCCGAAAGTTAGGATTGTAATAGTATGATCCTCTACCTCAACTGAAACCTTGGAAATCGCTTCACCCCTAAAATTAATAAGTTGAGTGACAAACAGCAATACGTAGGTTACGTTTTATATTTCGGGATTCGAGAACAAAAACAAAATATACTTATCGAAAATCGCTTCATTGTTTGTTAAAATATTTTGCCACTCTAATTTAGGTATCTCAAAAACATGCGTTCTGAAGGCATCAACCGTCTCATTGGGGTTCGAAAAACATTGACCTATTTGCTTATCGATGAACGGTAATAAAAAGAACTCAATCGGTACAAAGTCGAATTAAATCGATGTGCTCAAAAATTCAATTATTCGGCGGTTGGTTTACTAGATTTCATGAAAAGCAATTGCAAACAAATATCTGTGTACCACTCAGAATTTACAAGTCTTCATTGTTCTAGTGGTATGGTTGGGACATGCCCAGTTTTTCCAAAAAAGGCAACCATTTGCTAGAAAGTGCTTCTGTTGCGAACAACTTCTTTTGGATTCAGCTTATCTTGAAACACCCATGCAGTAGACTACTGTTTACTTTTGGGTTTATACGCATAAATTCGCGATCCCTTACCTGTCACAATGTCATAGACGTGTTTCGGAGCACAGCTATCATATTTTGTCGACTAAACGGCAAGACGTTAACAAATGTTTTTTTTACATTCAAATATACATGCAAATTTGAATGTATGATAGTCCCACCAATGCCCATAATAGTCTCAATCTCACGATATGTCATATGACGATATAGCAATATCAGTTTGCGCACAATGTCAATAGGTTCTGGAACAACAACTGAACGACTTTTTTGAAAATTGCCTTGGAGTGATCAACGACCTCGATTTAATTCACCATACCATCGATAAACATTAGGTTTTGATCGATTTCCACGACAACATCGAACGAATTTCCCGTTCTACATTACCAGATTATAATCGGCGAAGGACTGTTTTTTTCAGAGATCTAACCCCGTTTGAGGCCGCAAGTTTTAGATTGAGTTTGTCACCACTGGAGCAACTAGCAACTCCTTGAACTAGGGTTGCCGGTATCCTCTTGGCTTGTGTTGGCATTGAGCCAAGCCGGGGACCGGAGAAATTTTCTTACTGCGTCTGCATTAAAAGGCTCCATCCAACCTCCATCTTGGTTAGGTGTAATACATGCAATGGATGGAGGCAACCTAAGATCTGTAAAGACCTTAAGTCACACCGGGAGTACCATCGCTAGTTGTGGTCTGATAAATAGTATAACCTGGTGACCTATGCTAACTTTTCCGAATTAGGGATCTCAATGTGGAGATTCGGCAAATGGTAAATCAACACAAGCAGACAAAATGGACAGAACACCTGACAGAAAATGTAATTTGACCTGATTGCCTACAAACGTAATTTATTACCTCAAAAAAAATGCTCCATACGGTGCTCGGTTAATCTATGTATACCGTAATGGTGCATTAAAAAAATAAAGTGATATTTTTCAAGCTACCTGGCTGTCTCCAGATCGAAAAACCACCAACCAGATCGATCATGTTGTGATAGACGGAAGACACGTCTCCAGTGTTTTAGATGTGCGTGCGCTCCGAGGTCCTAACATCGACTCGGACCACTATATTGTTGCAGCCAAAATACGCACCCGCCTCTGTGCAGCAAAAAACGCACGCCAACAAACACAAGGATGGTTCGACGTCGAGAAGCTGCAATCACAACAGACAGCCGAACGTTTTTCTACTCGGCTTGCACTCCTGCTCTCTGAGAGCACTCGTCAACAACTCGGTATAAGGGAACTGTGGGACGGCATTTCAAACTCCTTACGTACAGCTGCAACCGAAACCATTGGTTTTCGGAAAGTGCAGAAGAACAGCTGGTACGACGAGGAGTGCCGTGTCGCAGCGGAGAGAAAACAGGCTGCCTACCTCGCAACGTTACGATCGACCACAACACGTGCGGGATGGGATAGATACCGAGAGTTGAAGAGGGAAGCGAGACGCATTTGTAGACAGAAAAAGAAAGAGGCCGAAATGCGTGAGTACGAAGAGCTTGATAAGCTGGCCGACAGGGGTAATGCTCGAAAATTCTACGAAAAGATGCGGCGGCTTACAGAAGGTTTCAAGACCGGAGCATACTCTTGTAGAACCCCCAAAGGTGATCTAGTTACCGATGCCCAGAGCATACTTAAATTATGGAGGGAACACTTCTCCAGCCTGCTGAATGGCAGTGAACGCACAACACCAGGAGAAAGCGAACCCGATACCCCAATCGATGACGATGGAGCAGACGTTCCATTACCCGACCATGAAGAAGTTCGAATAGCAATTGCCCGCCTGAAAAACAACAAAGCGGCAGGGGCCGATGGATTGCCGGCCGAGCTATTCAAACACGGCGGCGAAGAGCTGATAAGGTGCATGCATCAGCTTCTTTGCAAAATATGGTCGGACGAAAGTATGCCCAACGATTGGAATTTAAGTGTGCTATGCCCAATCCACAAAAAAGGAGACCCCACAATCTGCGCCAACTACCGTGGGATTAGCCTCCTCAATATCGCATATAAGGTTCTGTCGAGCGTATTGTGTGAAAGATTAAAGCCCACCGTCAACAAACTGATTGGACCTTATCAGTGTGGCTTTAGACCTGGTAAATCAACAACCGACCAGATATTCACGATGCGCCAAATCTTGGAAAAGACCCGTGAAAGGAGAATCGACACACACCACCTTTTCGTCGATTTCAAAGCTGCTTTCGACAGCACGAAAAGGAGCTGCCTTTATGCCGCGATGTCTGAATTTGGTATCCCCGCAAAACTAATACGGCTGTGTAAACTGACGTTGAGCAACACAAAAAGCTCCGTCAGAATCGGGAAGGACCTCTCCGAGCCGTTCGATACCAAACGAGGTTTCAGACAAGGCGATTCCCTATCGTGCGACTTTTTCAACCTGCTTCTGGAGAAAATAGTTCGAGCTGCAGAACTTAACAGAGAAGGTACCATCTTTTATAAGAGTGTACAACTGCTGGCGTATGCCGATGATATTGATATCATCGGCCTCAACACCCGCGCCGTTAGTTCTGCTTTCTCCAGACTGGACAAGGAAGCAAAAGAAATGGGTCTGGCAGTGAACGAGGGCAAGACGAAATATCTCCTGTCATCAAACAAACAGTCGTCGCACTCGCGACTTGGCACTCACGTCACTGTTGACAGTCATAACTTTGAAGTTGTAGATAATTTCGTCTATCTTGGAACCAGCGTAAACACCACCAACAATGTCAGCCTAGAAATCCAACGCAGGATAACTCTTGCCAACAGGTGCTACTTCGGACTAAGTTGGCAATTGAGAAGCAAAGTCCTCTCTCGACAAACAAAAACCAAACTCTATAAGTCTCTCATAATTCCCGTCCTCCTATATGGTGCAGAGGCTTGGACGATGACAACAACCGATGAGTTGACGTTGCGAGTTTTCGAGAGAAAGGTTCTGCGAAAGATTTATGGTCCTTTGCGCGTTAGCCACGGCGAATATCGCATTCGATGGAACGATGAGCTGTACGAGATATACGACGACATTGACATAGTTCAGCGAATTAAAAGACAGCGGCTACGCTGGCTAGGTCATGTTGTCCGGATGGATGAAAACACTCCAGCTCTGAAAGTATTCGACGCAGTACCCGCCGCGGGAAGCAGAGGAAGAGGAAGACCTCCACTCCGTTGGAAGGACCAAGTAGAGAAGGACCTGGCCTCGCTTGGAATATCCAATTGGCGCCACGTAGCGAAGAGAAGAAACGACTGGCGCGCTGCTGTTGACTCGGCTATAATCGCGTAAGCGGTGTCTACGCCAGTAAAGAAGAAGAAGAATATATAAGTAA
The DNA here is from genome assembly GCA_027475135.1 of Bactrocera correcta. Classification (NCBI taxonomy): domain Eukaryota; kingdom Metazoa; phylum Arthropoda; class Insecta; order Diptera; family Tephritidae; genus Bactrocera; species Bactrocera correcta. The sequence goes on along the minus strand of JAPZAG010002956.1, from coordinate 8,618 downwards.
CTTTATAGTAGAAAAATAGATATATGGATATAAGCAAACTTCAACTTGTGAGCGCACAGTTTACCTAAGCACTCATTTGTGCCCAATAAGAAATCATTAATTTATTTTACTGTTAAACGTATTAATTAAAAACTTCCGTATTTCATTAAAGTGTTACCACTTTGACTACTTTACGGCTTACAAGTAAGAAAAAAACTAAAAAAAAAAATTGGAAAAAATACAAAAACGTTAACTGTAAATATAAAGTACGCGCAATATATGAACATTTAACCAACAATAACAACAAAAATGAAGAAAACATTGGAAAACCCCGGGAAAAAAAATTGACCGGTAAATTCAGCATCTAAGCTGTTGAGTGTGTAACTTGCGCTTGTACAGCTAATTAAGCTGAAATTGGAGGAAGTCACTTTAACACAGCGGCAGGAGCGGCTGGTCATGGTGGCAGTGCGCTATTGTTTATTACAGTTACAAGCTTGTAGGGCTAGGCGCCGACGTTGCTAACTACCGAGCGCCCAATATCTAAACGCGCAGAAAATGTTGCGGCAAACAAAAAAATACATGTTGGTTGTAGATCGGTTTGACCGCCCGAGTTAATGTAAGTGAATCCCAAACATAATTAACTCAAAGCCTAAATTGCTTAACGCACGCTGTTAGTTCAAATACAAGCTTATAAATACACTATATTTAGTTACAGGCGAGATTGCTCAGCAACCCCTGCAGCCAACTTACCTGCGTGTCGGCGTTTTACCTGATTTGCCCACCTGTTCGGCGCTGTAACAGGCACTCGCCATCAACGCCAGCAGAGCTTGTGTTTTTCTGCTTTACTTTTGCTACTTCGTTGCTTTTTTGTTTTTGCTCATTTTCGTACCGGCGCACACTTTAGTTTCGCTTTGAGCAACTCTGAAAAATTTAATTTTCAATAAATCACACGCATACGGCAGCGCCTTCGCTGCTTGTAAGAGAAGCTTGTGGCTTACTGGAAGCAGCGGTAGGTCTGTACGCACGCAAACTGCAACAACATGCTTGGTAATTACTTAAATATGTTATATGTAAATATGCATAAAGTCAGCAACGCGTTTCGGGATCCCGAAAATATTTTTTTTCGCTTATGTGGCTCTACTGAAGCATGCGTGTTATTATATTTCATTATTGTTTGAGTTATCCTGCAAAATTTCGGGATCCCGAAATTAATAAATTTGCTAAAGTACTTGAGCTACTGCAGGATTTCATGTTTCATGGAATTACAGTATATTTTCGGGATCCCGAAAAATTAAAATTTTTTTTCAATATGTATCAGACTCATGTATATATATACATATACATATTTATTCTCTTTATTACATTTTACTATTATTAGTTATCCCGAAAAATTTTCTAAATTTAATTTACTATAGGATTTGATGCTTAATATATTTACAGTCTCTTTATGTACCAATAACACTAAGGAAATTTGAAAAAAAAAATTTTTGTCATCCAAAAAATTAAAAGAAATTATTCCCGAAATTAAGATTACAATTTTATTCTTTTCGCAAAGTGCCACCAATTTGAAATTTCAAGCGAAGTCAGGTCCTTCTCCACCTGTAATGTTTTCTCTCATTCGGATGATCTGACCTAGAACACGTAGCCGCCGTCTTTTAATTTGCTGAGCTATGTCAAAGTCGTATCGTTTCATCGAATATATAAAATTTATTAAAGGCCGAAGTTAACTTTAAAAATTGACATAAATTATTTAAAATAATATAAACTTATTTCAAATACATTAAATTTTATTTGAAAACTTTAAATAATTGAATATGCCCACACAGTCTTGCAATAAGTTCAATACTGAACTATATTTTTAAATAAAAATAAACCTTTTTTGATAATGTATTTGAGCGATGTACAGAGTTTATTTGATATCATCGCCTTTCGCTTTCGCAAAGCCTTCAATCGATGCCGACATGGACCAAAGCAGCAAGTACGGTTTTTATTGATATTGACGATGCTGCTTGAACCAAAGGTTTTTGAGACTTTCCAAATTTCTATGGGGTATTTGACAGGTCATGTTCTCGAACTGGGATCACTTATTGTATTCCAATCGATTCAAATCTGTAATTCCACATGGTCAATTATCTGCAGCTATAACTCCAGGATTATTGCTTTTAAGCTACTGCTGGTTGGTTTTTCATAAGATAAAAAATTTTCCCAAAAATAATCAAGCTTTAACTTTTAATATATTTTAAACGGTTGGGTTTACGAAAAAATCATAGGAGACCTTTTTTTTAGGGCATTCAATTTCCTACAAAATCTAAGGAGCAAGATATTTTTTCAAGTAGTTGGAAGCGAGATATAAATTTTTCTATTTGATAATAAGAAAAAATAGAAAACTGTATGTAGGATGACCTTGCCGTTACAATTAAAAACTCATATTTGGAGAGGCTTTCTTAGAGGTGTCTAGGAACCTATTTTTCCGAGTATCAATCGAAAAAAAAAAAAATTTTTTTGAATCACCCTAATACACATGCATGTCACTGAAGAAGCCACTTGCATCTGTTGCCTATTGTCAGGATGACTAGTTGCCCGACAGAAGGCTATCAAGGTGAGATCATATCGAATAAGTGTTGATCTGGTTGATATATCCATTCTGTTTCACTTGTGTTCTAAGTGAACGACAACTTATTTTTTGTCATCAACTCCAGACGTTTAGGAAAAACGATCAAAAGTGTGGTAAAAAAAGTCATGTTAATTTATTAAGTTTTTTGAGAACCTCATAAATTTCACTTTCGCATCGTCAACACTTATGTAAATCAATTTCACAATACCATTTTGTTTAAGCTTCTTATGCCTTGGTTAATAAGCCACATCAAACACGGAATTGATTAGTATATAGCTCTACAAAAAAAATATATTTAATTTTTTGTCTGAAATTTTTAGTGAGAACCAGAGGGAGCGTTTCCACTAGAAACAAAAAGTAATGGAAGAAATATATTAAGGATGATGGTATGGTGCCATTGTGCCATATTATTGCTGATACTTAATAAGATATTGTAAACTGGAAAATTATAAAGGAAGAACTTTTGAAAGGCATTTTATTGAGCTATAACAAATGTTTTCCATATTTGTCTCTCCTTTTACTTCAATGTATAAATATTTTTCAAAATAAAACTGATATTATAAGTGTATCTAAAATTTTGTCCATATTTTATGATTTTTGTTTTCCAAAATAAAAAAAAAAAATTTAATATTAGATGAGAGCAAATATTAAAAAGTCATTAATGGTATCATAAAATGTGAACACATATTTATTTGAAATCGATCTTTTATGAAGGGCACCAAAAAGGACTATAGACTAGTGTTAGTTAGAAGACACAGCATATAAATTATAATAAAAAATAACGGTGCTTTTTCTGCGAATGTCTCCAAGCCAATGCATAATGTAAACATAGCGCAAGACGAAGTAATATATTTTATTATGCGCACTTCAAATATTTTTGTTAACATTTACCGAAGACTTAAGCAACGAACTTGATACTCAATTCGCTTAAATTATGCTGAATCGATAGTAAGAAAGTTTATAATAAGCTTAAGCGTCGTTAATCTAATAAGAAGACTTAAACATAGTGCACACGTGCAGTATTTACAGTTATAAACATAAATAAGCAAAATTTATTTAGAAACACATGTAAAAGTTCAGCAATCAATTTACAGCAAACCATGGAAATCCCACGGGGTAAACAGATGGCGCCTGCGTTCGTTGAGCTAACAAACAATCCTTTGCGCCTTTGAGAGTGTATGCCTTTGTGCCTCAAATATTTGCGCTAGTGTTAGTGTGTGCTTTGCACCGGCAAGTTCTGTTGCTGGCGTGTTTATTTTGCCAACTTCACCTTATTTTCACGTTATGTTTGAACTTAATTAGTTTTTAATTATTTACAACATGCGGCTCGTACTAATAAAATCATGTTAAATTATGGCCGCTTTAAAGTAAATTTCGTGCAGAGCAGGGCATATTATTTGTTTCATACTTTTTTGTATTTTTTGTTGTTTTTTTATTTTTATTTTTTGCTTTTTGTTCACTTTAAATGGCTTATGTTTGCATTAGAAATGGTTTATGTGGCTTGTCCGCACTTATGCCGCTGCAGCAAATTGGCTTTGGTTCGGCTGGCGCTTGCTTAGCGCAGTTCGCTGGCGCCCTAGTTGCACGCTGCTCCCACCCACTAGTTTAACACGACTCTTCCTGCTCTTTTTATTGTTGGCAGTTTGCTTATTACTGCTTTTATTTTATTTGAGTTTTTGTTGTTGTTGCTTTATTTTTCGTTCGCGGCTTGTTTGTTAACAAGCCATGACCCTGTCTCTCAGTTTATAGGTCTATTTAATGTCGTGCACCATACGGTTTTCGTTTCATTAATTTTCTTGCTGAGTATTTTTTCTGTTTTTTTTTTGTTGTTAAATGTGTCTAGTTAAGTTTACTAATTTTTCCTTGTAAGCCATTTGCGTTGGTAAGTAATAAAAATTAAGTGATCTATGCGGAGAATGGTGCATGTTTACAAGCTTATAAATTTAAAGAGAGAAAGCCAGGAGTAGCTCATAGTTTTATGGGTACTTAGCTGGACTTTAACTGTTCGTGGGGTTTTGCTTACTTTTTTTTAAAAAAACGGTTTGAGTTATTCTTGTGGTGGAGTATATTGAAAAAAGTACAAAAATTATTAATACATATGTAATACATTCTTTTGTCAATGATTTAGGTGCCATAATTCAGACTTCTGTATTGCTTGTTCCTTTGAAAGAAATATTTTTTAGTCGTAGATCGTAGATCTGCTCAATAAACTTTAGACAGAACTGCAATTAGTTTGGTTGATAAATTAGTTATAAGAAGTTGCGATCTTTAAGAATATGTGTCCCTAATTTAGTATTTGAAGGTTGGATTCAACTGTCGCTGAAAAATTTGAAGAAAATAATAGTTACTCAAAAATTGTGTGTCCCATTTGATTGATTTGGTTAATGAAAAATGAATTGCATTTCATAATAATTACCTATGAATATCTCAGATTGCTTTATCGGAGCATAGGTGTACAAATTTTTGTTAAAGCCTTAACAGAGCCAGTCTTTAGCTTTTTGATAATATCAGCTGTGATAAGTCAATATTTTTTTCTTGAGTTGAAAAATTTCTGAATGTCCTGAACTAAATTTAAAGTAAGACTTTTACTTTGACTCCAATGCACTTTCTTCCACAAAAGTGTCTAATCTAGCCCCAGCACTTTAGATAATTATTAGCTCTTATTTGAGGCGAGAGCGGTCTGTATACATACATACTACTGTGTGTTAAAATAAGGTGACATTTGAATTTAAACTGCGCGCGTCGAAGGATTTGGAGAAATATTTTTTTTTAAGTTGGTAGTACTGTCAGTCACATTTATGTAAAATTTCATGTCAAAATATTCATTAGTGTTTGAGATACGTGTCGTTTTGTGAGCTGCTAAAAGCAAGTTTTTCTTTTTTTTCGATGTCGAAGTTTGTTGAACAAAGAATTTGCATTAAATTTTGTTTACGGAATCAGCTTTCTGCTGCGGATTCGTTGAGGATAATGCAGAAAGCCTTTGGTGATGAGGCTACGTCTAAAAAAAATGTTTAAAAGTGTCGAAGACGAAGAGCGTCCAGGGCGACCACCAACCTTAACCGACGAAGCTCACGTTGAACAAATCAAAGGTTTGGTGTTGAAAAACCGTCCATTAACAATAAGAGACCTTGCTGAACGGCATATCGAAACGCTTTGCCAAAATGATTTTGAAGGATGTTTTGGGCCTCAAGCGCGTCAAATCTCGACTGGTACCGAAAACATTGAATTTTTTGGAGAAAAAAGGCGTCGGCTTGAAGTGTGTGAAACGATGCTTTCCGACTACCAGGGTGTCATGAAATGCATTATAACTAGCGATGAGACTTGTATCTATGCTTACGACCCCGAAACAACCGATCAATCGAGCGAATATCGTGCCAAAAGAGAGCCGAGACCAAAAAAATCGCGCCCAAAGTCGCTCAAAAATCAAGTTCATGTTGACTGTTTTCTTCGATTATCGTGGTGGTGTTCCTTTAGACTGGTCAAACAGTCAACAAAGAATATTATTTGAACTTTATACGTCGTTTGCGTAACGCTATCCGCCTAAAAAGGCCGGAATTGTGGAAAGACAATTCTTGGTTTTTACACCACGATAATGCACCACCCCATAATGCCCTCGTAATTCGTGATTATTTCGCCAAAAACTCAACACATATCGTTCCGCAACCACCGTATTCACCTGATCTGGCGCCGTGCGACTTCTGGTTGTTCACCAATCTGAAAAGACCACTCCGGGGACACCGTTTTTATACGATAGAGAAGATTCAAGCCGCAGCGAAGACGGAACTAAAGGGCCCTTTCCCCGGAAAGTGACTACAACCAGTGTTTCGAAGATTGGAAAATCCGTTGGCATCCGTTGGGAGGGGATTACTTTGAAGGGGATGAAATTGATTTGGAAGAATAAATAAAGAATTTGGAAAATAAATACAGTGTCACCTTATTTTTTGGGCACAGTAGTACATATATTTTCTTCATATTCCTGTGTTATCTCTAGGGTGTTTGATAAAGCTTTTGTGGTTCTATGTATGCTTTTCAGTTGAATTTTTACTACACGGAGGCTTACTTTCATGGTGAATAGTTCAAACTAAAGAAAAATAATTAGTGATAAACTCATAGCATGAACTACAAATATATAAAACTGAGGACCTTAGCAAGGCGTTTGCTAACCTGAACTTTTATATTAATACAATTATGAAAATGTAGTAGAATCAAAAAATTTGATTCCTAAGCAGTCTAAGCGACATAGTTAAGTTTGAAAATCTTCTTAGTAAGGCCTGCAAATCAACGTAGCACAAGAACTGCTACTCCTTACATAAAGCTATAGAGGGTATTGTTGTTGTTGTTGTTGTGCCAGAAAAAAATACTCTCGCAAAATTTAGAAGAATATTGCAAAGCTGACGGTGGGATAAAAATCTGGGTCCGCGTCAGTGAACGATTACAGAAACGGAGAAACGGGTAAACTAAGAATGCGGCCACCATTGCCGGTAGATTCACATTGCACCAGAAATAAGACGCAAAAGTAAAGCGATTTTAGTATGAAATTGTTGCTAATAAAATCTGTTTGCCCGTCGAAGACGCCTTGCAATAGGTAAGAGTATTCATTTGGTAATTTATTTGATGCCTAAATGCTGCTGTCAAAAATAAATGCTCTACAACGTTACAGGAAGCATCATAACTAAAAATTATCTCGAAGTCAAGGCCTCGAAAAACCTGTCAGTGAGAGTAAAAGTGATTATCTTTCCAAGCAAACGTTTGCAAATTTTTTGGTATTAAAATATGCTGTTTTTGTCTACGAACTTGTTGAAAGGCATATGTAGGCGACAGTTCCTTCAGTAAGAAATTCTTTTAAGTCCCTCAATCTACAATTGCTGATCGAATGAAAGCAATTTATTGAGTTATTTAAAGACATTTCAGTGCTGATTGCAGAATATTTTTAAACTAACAAAACCACAGTGATCTTGCTTCTCTTTCGTGAGTATCTTAAAACAGAGTTATTATACATTTTCTTAAGCCTCTTCATTGGAGGAGAATGTAATTCTATGTTTGTTAAAAACTCTAGATTTCTCAATTTATTTCGGCCCAAAAGTAATAGCCGCAGGTTGCAAGTAAAATAAAAAAATATAAACTTCATAGCGAAGAAAGCAATATGAAAAACCATAAAAATTAATTGCCAGCCTTTTTCTCATGAGCTGCTTATACTAATTACAAGTAAGACTTCAAGCTAACGGTAACACAAATATGGGCGACAAAAATGGTCAACATTTAAAATATGTATCTGTATTCCGCCGCATGCAATTTCGTAAATTTATTTCACCACAAACACAAATATCGTCGCTTAACAACTCAATAAATGCACGACGATTGCGGCCAAGTGCGTTTGTGTCTTAAGTCTTTTGTGTAAATATGACAAGATTAATCGGGTGTTATTAATTTGCCAGCAACGGTACGCAGCGGATGGCATGACCGGATTTCTTACCAAAAAATAAAAAAGCGCACCAAAAATGCATAAATTTTGTGACGTTTTATAAATGCGTGTGTGCATACATATGCATGCGTGTATGTGTGCGCTACAAATAATAAGAATGTGCCACATTAAATGCAGCGATAACTTTATTTCATTTGAGTGGCGATAATTTCATTGGCGAGTGGCTGAGATGCAAGGCAATTTTAAGCACAAGTTAAGCGCAGGTCGAATGGTATGTAACAACAACCACAATTTGGGCGACAAATACCAAAAAGGCTATAAATAAAAGGCGAACAGTAAATAAGCAAAAGCAACCAGATGATAAACTATATGTGTGGAGTAAAAAATGGAGCACTTGTAAGAGCAGGTAAGCGCTGGCGAGCGTAAATGAGTTGTGGCGCGGGCTCACATGACTTAAGTGGACTTAAGTTGCATTTGGGCTGCCGAGAGCTCGCCTGCATTTCATTTCAGCTTAAACAAGCAACAATTAAACTAATCGACAGCAATTTGTTATGAACAAAATACTTAATGAAATTTAATTATGTTGTCGCGATTTGAAGGCGT